>JAJJMB010005585.1:3716111-3984413 GCA_023531105.1 Papaver atlanticum | reverse complement strand
ATCTTCAAGGAGAATTGGACCTGTAAGAAAAAATAGAATCAATATATATATGATGAAACACTAACTAATTCGTCCCAATGATTTAACTACTACATATGTAAGTTTCCTTTCTCGTCGCAAAAAGCATATTAAACAATCCCTAAAGCATTCCACTGTTCTACTAACATAGTTTTAGAACAACTAATAAAAAAAGAAAAACATTGACCCTGGGAAAAAAATTGAGTTCTTTCTAATGGAAAACCAAATCACTTAAAAGGTATCACACCATTACACCCATTATTATGTTAATCAGTGGTATAGATATAGATTAGACAAAGTCAAAAGGTTACTTAAATTAATTAACAAACAAAATCGAAATATTAAAAGAAAATATGGATACCTTAAACAAACAAACCTAAAGGAAAACCAACAACATGGGAAACTACTGTTCTATTATGATTATCATGGCACGAAATAAACTAACAAAAAGAATATAGCCATATGAGATGGAATAGTAAAATTGAAATACAAGGATAATACCTCTAGTTCCAACAGTGAGTGATGAATTGTTGTTATAAACAGGAGCACCAGAATTTGTTGTGAAAAACGGAGAATTATAAGCACTTGATGGACGAAACTGCATCAGAATTCAACAACAACAACAAAAATCACATAAGCAATAAACATTGAACCAAGATTGAAATCCTCTAAAAAAATGATGATTCTATCGGATAAACCCATAAACCAAATTCAATCGAAAAAACAGAAACTCAAGAACGAAAATTGGAAAAATAAAACAGAATAGAATTGGAAATTTAGGGTTTTACCTTGTAAGGATCCATGGGAGATCTTTGAGTTGTTTCGTTAATGAGAGAGAGGGAGATAAGAAGAGGAGAGTTGTTGAAATCTATGCCACCTCTTTTTTTCAGATGATTATCGTTTATTTATAAGACACACGCCTCAACTGTTTTCACTCTTATTTAACTCTTCTCTACTTTATTTATCCACACAGATAAGCAATTTCCCAATTTCTCGTCAAATTATCGCCACCTTATTAAGTTCTCATTCTGTTACGAATTCCATGTCCAGTCAGTACAATTTACGTCGACTGCTTGGCCGCTCGCCAATCTTGGTCACCCGATACAAGTAGTATATTATTAGTTGTCCAACGTCTTTAAATTTAGTTACAGTCATTATTTTTCATCGAACTCGTTCAAAGGACATTGTGTTTGGCCGGTTTGGGTAATCCCAGTAATGCAAATCAAATTTTCTTTTCTTTAGACTTCTATTAAAGGCCAAAAGCCAAACGACCACAGCAAAACAAATAGATAATTGCACCTCGTTGTGCGCATTCTTGTAGAAAGGGTTAATCAGACACTCATCTGATTGGTTAAGTAGTTGTATACACTATTCCTTGTTACGTTACTAAATTCGTATAGGAATCTTTGCAGATGTCTCTCTCTCTTATTCCCTTCTACGGTGGTTATTGTTGGGTTTTAAAATGATTCGGGGTGTTACACAACATTTGAGAGATTTGTTTGGCTGTCGTGTGGAGGTACAGAACTGCAGCCTCTCCGACTTCACAACTGAATACCTTTTACCCACTCATTTGTACTCAAACTCTCCATTTCTACGGGAAAACTTTTACCCATATCCTTTGATTTAGTTGGTGGAGAAGAAGACAAGAAATAGCAAACAAGAAATGAGAGAAGATAATTCTGCTTGTGGAAATTTATGATTAATAGTACTCGGTGTGTTAACTTCATGGCCATTCAAATACGTAGAAAATCTCCAAATATCCTTGTTGCATAAGTAACCACGTTATAATCGAACAAAAGTACTAGCACCTATAGGAATACTTTCGAAATGCAGGAGTGAAACGTAAGCTGGTCACCGCTGAATGGATTAACTTTATGCAATAAACGTGTAAGAATAAGCACCTAAGCAGTAAGCAGAATAGATAATTTGCAACCAATTGATCGATGATCACACCACGAAAAAGGGCCTATCTAAGTTTCTGGAACTTCAATTTCTCGCGGCTAAAACCAAATCCACTGTTAGCGAAGGGACCTGATAAGGATTAGTGAATGGTTGAAAGGTAGGGTCCCACGCCAACAAATTTATATGGCTTCTTGAAAGGTAGGGTCCCACGCCAACAAATTTATATGGCTTCCCGAAGATGCAAATAAGGGAGATGATTTTTTGAGAACGTCATTCAACTGAGGCTCCTTATCTTCTTTGTGTTTTTCTAAACCTTCTTTTACCACCACTCTTCTGACAGACAATGACGTGGTCCATTAATATTCTGCCACATGAAGTCAGATCCTTGAGACGTGTGCTCGGACTAGAAACTGGACCTTTCAGAGATCACTTAGAAATGTATGAAACAAACTAAATATGGTACACAAAATAAGAGCAATGAGTGTCATCTCCATCCATACATACATGATAGCATATGACCAAGAAGCTTGTGAAAGGTCAATTAGATTAATGGTTCCGGCCTCCCCCACCCCTAATCTTAATTTGCAGCCAACAGACCCCCCTCGGCCCCACCTCCAAAACCTGTTTCATGCTGTTCGGAATTCTTTTCTTCTTTCTTCGCGAAAGAAAAATACCGCATCACCATGGCAGAACTAAAATTCTACAACTTCTACAGTTCTATTCCTCGTAAACAGCCTACAGAAAGAAATTGGGCATCCGCCAGCGTACAGATTCGATTGTAGCAACTTATCTGTATGCCTAGGCAAACAACAGTGTAACAATTTTTTTATACAAGTCTTAAGGTGTTAGCTTGTATACACCACCTAGTATTACATGTCACACAACATGTAGAATGTTATGTAGCAATAACACCTCTAGCTTGCATGTAAACCATGCAATTCAACACCCACTAGCTTTAGGTGTTAATCCCATCCAACAAAGTAGCTTATTATTGCTTAAGTAGCTTATACAAGGTGCTTGGTGTGACAAGGTGAAATAGCGATGCTCCTCCAATGCCTCCTCCAATGCCTCCACCTTCATTGGAGCCAACACCCCTAGCGACACCAGGCGTAGTGTTTGCAACTGCAGGAGTAGCTCCACCAGCACTGTTAGTAGAAGTACCTGGTAAACCACGAACCATATGAACAGTGTGATCGGCTTGCAAACCTGCAGAAAGTGGGGAGAAAAATTCAGTGGAGGATTTGTATAGGTCATAACCTTTTTTTGTCCGGGGAAATGCAGAGATACATTAACAAATGAATATCCATATCCAGTGTACTTCGACTTATCCCAAACCATAATACTGATATAGAGAGAGACTTATTACCAAACCATAATATTGATAGAGAGAGGGAGAGAGCATATATGAAAGATCAATCATGCTATTCGTTCCCCACTTGCACCAGTGGGCTGGTCGGGGGATAAGATCATGCACGCGGAATTGTGTAGGCAAGTAGGCCTGGCATGTCAAATCTCATCTCCTTTGTTTGCCTAGGGCTGATGCAAACCGGTAATAACATACTCAGATGTTTCTCTCTTACACATCTACTCAAATCGATCTCTCCCTCACTTTAAAACTCTCAACCCGATTCAACATGTACGATTTAAAGGCAGACAGATTTCTCAAACTACGCAAATATAACCCTAATAAGAATTAAAAATTATGCTGCAGAAATTGGGGAATCAAATAAAGCCAAATCCATAACCAAATAAACAAACTAAAAATTATCTAAACAAGATTTTCATAAATTCGTAAAATAATTTTCAGAAACATACCATAGCTATCTAGGGTTTGATCATCTTTTAAGATCCGTCCTTTGTAAATCAAACGTTGTTGTTCAACTGGAACATCGCAATTTTGAGCTAAAACAGCTTTGAACGAAGAAACCAGAGACTGAAGACTGGTTTTAACATCGAATTTTGTACCATTAGAACATCGAATATGAACAGTAACTTCACCAACATCAACAACGCTAGAATCACCGTCTGCTGTTGTTGCTGCCATAGTTATAAACTTTTACTTGTTCCTCCCTGAATCTTCAAGGGAGGTCTTGACTGTAGTTGTAATGGAAAACCCTAGAAATGAAATCGTGGGAGACGATTTTTCTTTTCGATCGAGAAATGAATTTGGAAAAAGAAAAACAAGAAATTGGGGAAAAAAACGAAAGAAGGGATAGGGACAGGATAGGAATTAATTAAAGGGCTTTTATTAAAGAAAAGGGGAAAGGTCATGTATCTGTTGTTGTATGTTTCCATCGCTAATTAATGAGAGGGACATGTTCAGCCTTGGGCCTGTGCTGTGGGCCTTTTACTGTCTACACACTAGTAAAGTTGACGGTCTTCAGGGCACCTTGCACGGTGCAGGTGCAACCCCCTCTCATGTACAATGAAGTTTGTCAATTTCCACAAGGATTATCAAAGCTATATGAAACAAAATAATTATCCCCGCTAAATTTATTGGATTCGTATACTTTGTATCTGAGAAGGCGGAGTTGGCATTTCCCTGCTGTAATTATTGGATTCGTATATTCTGTCTCTGACGGAGTTGGCATTTCCCTGATGTATTCATTGGATTCGTATATTCTGTCTCTGACAAAGCGGAGTTGGCATTTCTATTACAAAGAGTAAAGAAATGTGAGGTCACATTTTGAGTCACAAAACATAATTTTGAGATAGCGAGGTAAATTTAGGATCACGAGGAAGGTTTTTAGTAATTGGGTCAATTTTTTATTCATGTCTGATATATATTGAACTATGATGCATGAATTAACTAAATCAAAAGGTCACAAGCTAATTTGAAAGCCAAATTTCAGCGTTATCGGTGGAAGCAAAAAAATAAAAAAAATGAAGTAAAATAATAAATTGTGTTTCTACTTTTGAAAACTACTTCAGCTTATCGTCTAAACATGCTCTAATAAAAATGAAATGACAACAAAGAAGCTCATGGTGCGCTATAAGGAAAAAAACATAAAACTTTATAGCTTGGGAAAGCTTATATAAACCAAGGGATTAGCCTTTATGAATCTTGAGGTTTTTCATCAAATTTTACTAACAAAACTAGCTTGGAAAGTGTGTGGCAATTTCCACCAATACGGGGTTATAGTTTGAAAGGAGAAAATGATTATAGTTTCCATCCATCATCAACAAAGGTGTTCTTGGTTTTAAAAAAGTAACTTGCGGGATCTTCATACCGCACATTATGGAATGTTATATGAGGTAACAAGGTAATGATATGGTTAGATAGTTTGGTTATGTTTGGGTTATGTTTTATAGTTTGGTTATATAAAACTCTTATTTATAACTTATAAGAATAATGAGTATTGTTGAATATGTTCTTGTTTGGATAATGTATTGAAAAATAAGTTGTTATTTTTTTTGTTAATAGTGTTTACAAAAACCCATTAATAATAAGTGGAGCTTACCTCAGCTCCGAAATATATTCAAGCCCAGATCTACGACGTTCCCTGCCTCTAACCCATCCAACGTACTTTCTCACCTTCAATAAGTGGCATGTTGTCGGCTCTAGTACCGTTTGTAATGACCGACCCTCCACCGATATTATCCCATCAAGCCATTGCGTTCATCCGGCAATGTACGGTTTTTAATGGGCACCGCTGCTGTAAATGGTGAAATTTGGATAATGGGAAAAAGTGTCATTTAAGGACCATAGAAAAAATTCAACTCTCACGAGAGATTAAGCCCTTTGACCTCAAGGCATTCTTAGCCACGATTTCTAGTATACGTCCCCGCGAGACACTACTGGTCGTGATGCCGTAACTCCTAGTGCACATCCTCGACGAGATACTGCTGGTCACGTAGGTTCTGTAGAACGTAAAAGGTCCCCAGTGGGCTTATGAACCAGAACACCCACAATTCCAGCATGTCTTCGCGAGACAGGCCTGATTGTGATGCCATGATTCCTAGTATACATCCTCGATGAGGTACTGCTGGTCATGTAGGCTCTATAGATGCGTAGAAACGTCCTTGACGGACTTATGACCCAGAGCAGAGATATGCATGTCTCCTGTAAGCACGACTCACCCTATTTGAGATCAAGGACTGATTCCTAGTACATCATCGCGAGATACACTGGTCATGTCTGCTCTAGGCTCTGACTCGACTTACTGAGGTTTCCGAATAACTCTCCGCGAGATACGCTGGTTATTCTACCTTTGGGCCCTTTCGATAGACTCCTAGAACATCCTTTTGAGATACACTGGTCTTGTTGGCCCATCATATAGACACACAGTTGATTCTCAGCACATCTCTGCAAGATACGCTGGTCAAAGACAAGTGAGCCAAAGTCTCGCAGAGGCATTAATCGGGCATACAAAGCCTTTTCTCTCTCTCTCTCTCTCTCTCTCTCCAGGACGAGTCCTGGCTGACCACATAGAGATTCAGATCCGTTAAGAAAATCTTCGTAGAGATTTTGATCCGTCTGCAAAATCTCGGAGAGATTCAAATCCCTCTGCAAAAATCTCGGAGAGATTCAAATCTCTATGCCAAAATCTCGGAGAGATTCGAATCTCTCGTGAAATCTTAGATAAGGATGAATATTCCCCATGGAAGGCACGAGCCTCGTGTAGGAATCGAGCCTCCTATCCACACGAATTCTGAGGCATCCCATGCCTTTTCACGTGACTCATCCTGGTCATTCTTACAAATCGGATAATATCTCTCTATCTTGGCCAACTCGGCTAAAGAGAATATTTCTCTCTCTCAACACGTCATCATAAAGGCTGACTCAGCTTCACACAAATGGGGGGACAACAATTAGGGCTTTGGTCTGGCGGTCTACAGCACGTGTGAGAAATACCTGGCTTATTTCTCACCGCAGAAGAGAGAAAAGGCGGTGGAATAATGAGATAAACTCAACCTAGTTTATCTCTAGTCCTGAAGATACGGGAGAATTTCTCCGCACGACACGGAAAGCAATCCTTATCTTTACCGACCTGAGATTAGAGAATTCAACTATCAATAGGTCCTTTATTTCTCCAAGCTATCACGATCTTTCTGATAACCTCTCAGAGCAATTCTTCTTCAAACCCTAGAATTCTCTGATCTCTCTCTTCATCTGCTTCCCTCCCTAAGACCATCCCTAAATCTCTTCCCTGTGACTGAAGCATCCTTTGAACGGCCACTGTGCATGGTTTAGGCGAAGACTGTTTTTGCTCAACCTCTCGTAACTCACTTTCAGAAACCCTAAAATCCCACTTCTAACCTTTCTCAGATTTTAGGTAACTACATTTTGGTGACCACGGTTGGAGGTTGTCCACTCAGTCACAGTTCCAAATCAATCACCAGATCACAATTATCAATCTTAATCATGGTCACTACCAGAGGAAAGGATGTCGAGACTTCAAAGAAGAACGATGTTAATGCCAGCATTGTTGAGAGTAACACAAACACTGAGCGTCCTGCTGTTACTGAACTCCTGTTGTTACTAAACTACCTAATATTGGTACTACTGGTATTAATATTGGTACTCGGCGTCCTGTTAATCCTAATAGGACTAGTACAAGCACTAAGCGTCCTGTTACCAGCATCGAGCGCCCTTTCGAAACCACCCAGACAGATCCACCGACTTTGGAAAGCCTGGTTACAAATCAGGAACAACTTTATGAAGCTCAGAAGAATATGGGAGAAACTCAAATCGCAATATTAGATAGTTTGAAAACTCTAATTAAGAAGTCAGCGATTCTCGATTCTTCGCGAGGGCAATTTCGTCTTTACCAGCACAGAGAACCTGAGTCTTCCAGAAATAATGATAGATGAAGCCCGTGTACACCAATCCCTATTCGTGACCACGTCAACTACCGTACTAGTGATGCTCGCGAGCTCCAAAAAGACAAACAGTCGCCTAAATATTTGACCCTGGCAGATCTGGAGAGGTTGATGAATGCTCGAGAAAGAGATAGAGAGAATGTTGATCTGTTACATAGTCATCGTCCTCCTTACCCATCCGAAATACAACGTATCCCTCTTCCCAGGGGATATACATCTCCGTAGTTTACACTATACAATGGAGTTGGAAACACTCGTGAGCATGTGTCTCAATTTCAGTAAGCACTGGGAGAATACGAGATAAATCATGTCATACGGATAAAATAATTTTCCAAGTCTCTAACTGGAAGAGCTTATACATGGTACAACAATTTAGCACCCGATAGTGTTGCTAACTGGAATCAGATGGTGGATATCTTTTACAAGAAGTATTTTTTTGTCTCTGAACATACTACCATGTCTGATCTGGGAAGAATAGTTCAGAGAGCTAATGAGCATCCCAATGATTTTGTGTTAAGATCTAGGTCTCAGGCTTTGGATTTCCATGACCCGGATGCAATAGAATCTCATCTTGTCGAAGTATGCATCAACAAATTGCTTCCTGTGTATCGAGCCCTCCTCGAGAATCTCGGTTTACAGAATTTTTCGAAACTCCATGATGCTGCAAAGCGATCTACTTCGTCAGCATCCGCACTACTAGATAAACCAAGGATGACCAAAACGGAAGATGAACATCGAGTCGATCCCAGGAGGGGAAAGCGTCTGTCTGAAAAACATTTCGATTTGCATCACTCAGCTATGGTCACTGAAGTAAGTAAGATGAAGGGACGGAACCAGGACGCCAGTCCTTCGAAACGCCCAGCTTATGATCATAGCAACGTCAAGGGCCCTCCAGACTTTCCATGCAAGTATGAGGAAGTGTTAGAGTTGTTGGATGCGTGGATCCGGGATGAAAAAATCAAACTTCCCTTTATACGAAGAGAGCCAGCGGCTGAAGCTATAGCCAATCCAAAGTATTGTCACTTTCCTAGATTCGTAGGTCATCCAACCAGGGAGTGCAAAGCCTTCAAATGGATTTTCAAAGAAAATATTGAGGCCGGAGAGCTTATACTGGATGACAGAGAGGGCGTGCACAAGAATTCTCTACCTCAACACCAAATTAGAAGTATCTCTGTTGATGATGAACCAGTCGAAGAAGTAGCGGCCTCACTAATACATGGTCTATGCGAACTCCTCCATTTCTCCAAAAAACAATGAAAGGAAGTTTTCGATGCTGTGAGTTATATTTCACTGGGATTCTTGCTTCACTGCCCGACGATGTTCAAGTTTCATTTGCAATAACGGCTGCTGTGCAAGACATTACTTTCACAGCCAAGGACATGATGATGGAAGAAGGACATAACCGTGCTCTATATGTCCCGACATTTCTTGGAGGAAAAGAATTTAAACGCGCTCTGGAAGAAACTGGAGCCTCGGTTAATATCATCCATTTACAAATATTGCAGGAGGCTGGAATCCCTCGGAATCTGATTGATCCTCGCTCAACCGTGATTAGTGACTTTCAGGGGAATACTAGTAATACCTACGGACATGTTGTACTTGATCTCCAAGGTTGGCCGATCCAAGACAAGGTGAAATTCTATGTTATCAAAAAGACTCCGGGTTACCACATGATTCTGGGACGTCCCTGGCTTCATGAAAACCATGTGATACCCTCAACCTATCATCAATGCATTAAGGCAGTTCATGAAATGAAAATTGTTCGGATTGCGGCATCATCTTCGCCTTATGTTCTGGCTAGTGAGATAATTATCCCTAATAGGATCCCAGACCCCCCTAGTCGAATTTACAGCACTCCTCTCCCTATGTGGGCGTCTATTCAAGAAGTTGATCGTCTTCCGTCCCCGACGCCTCTCAAAGAAGTTTTTAAGAATCAGAAGAAGATGGTTTCGTTCAAGAGGATCAACACTCCGGTTACTGGAAATCTGAGTCATTCAAGTCACAACAAGGGCAGCTTCACGCAGGAATATGATCCTAAGGGAAGGATTCTTTACTTGCGTTGTTACTAAACATAGTTGGATAGATGGTGAGTCTCTCTTTGTAAAATAGTCAAGGTGTTTAACTCGGAAGATGAGATTTATTAAACTCCATAGATGAAACGTCCCGACCGGGGACTGAACGGAATTCAGTCTCGGGAAACGAGCCTACGAACTATCTAGTAGGACGTGTTTTGGTTAGGTATTTTGTTTTAGTATCTAGGTTAGTGGTTGGTTAGATTTCCTTTCGATATGTATTTCTTTCTTTCAATCAATAAATTGTGTGCCAAACTCTGTGCACTCAAATCTTTTAGAAAATCTTATATCCAAAATTCAAAACCTAAAAAATAATAAGGAAGCCAAACCACTACTAGAAAACTTGTCTCTCAAATCACTCAACAAAAAAACTAGCCAACCTAAAGAAAACCGTCCAAAACAAGCTTTTTTCCTCGGGAAAAGATTTCTTTCTTCCTATTCAGTTCCTGCACTTTGACTTCTGCATCTCGGGTCATTTGATTTGCTCGTGCCACCTCTTCGGCTACCAGTTTCTCCTCAAGGGTAAGAGCATCTCTTGAAAAGCGAGGGCCAGAGTACAAAAAATTTCAAATTCGGCTTGGATATTGTTGAGCCATTCTCGAAGCCATTTCACGCTAAAGTGAAGATTTTCACAAGTGGGCACGAGCTTTTCAAGATCTATGAAGTAACCAAAAGGGATGTTGTTCATAGTCAAGTCTCCTATGGCATCAAGGATCTCCAACAAGTCATTAACTATTTCGATCATAGGATGAACAACATAAGTTATTATCCTCATTGTAGCATTGTGGCCATATCTTTGCCAAATCGACCGGTACAGTTCGGCATATTTGGTAGCAACACAAAAACCCCTACGAGTATGTCATTTGAATCCATGATTGCACTAGGGCCAACAAAATCAAGACCTGCAGTAGGATATTCAACGATATTCGATGGCTGTGCTTCGTCTCTTCGGGTTTCTTCGACGCGAGAATCACTGAAAGCTGGGGACTGATGGGTGGCTGAAGCATCGTCAAGAGAGGATATTTCTATTGTATTTCCAGTAAGTACATCGTGAGTCATTCCCACGCCATGAGTCTACAAAATAATATGGAATCAAACAAAATACATCGAGATATGAAAGTGTAAGAGGCAAATTTAGGTTTGGTGACTGAATTTGTTTCACAGGTGGGATTAGGATTCACAGAGACCAAAGCCACGTCTTATACTAATATAAGAAAATTTAATGAAGTCATAATACCCCAGGAGTCATGCTCAAGGCGTCACAACATGCAAAGGCCCCATGAATACAGGAATCCTCTTACAATTAGGATTACTAAGCACTGCCGTGGGAAAACACACTAACTGACGAAAATTCGTAGGGAATTTTTGGGTACTATCTTGATAAAATATGTTTCTATATCTTTCTGCAACAACATATCCAAAGGGCGCTTCAAACGTACAAACGATCTAGGATATGTGGTCCCAATACCGAAGTAAGTGCAATCTGAAACACTCCTGAAATTCTATACGGGATTCCTGATGACAAAAGTACGTGACTGGTTGACTGACCTAAACAACTCGGAATTAGGTCATTCTTTTTGTGTTGAATATATAATTCTTTTCTCTTTTCAATTTGGGGTCATGAGCTCAAATCCAACATTGTATGAAGATTCTACAGTCCATTCTATGCAAGTCTATTGGATCTGAAAATTTCTGACGAGTACTCAAATAAAGGGATATTCCTAGGGTATGACCACCTTTGTACCAACCATGAATGAGAATACTTGTATTAGTAAAAGGATAGTGATTCTTACCGGTGGCATTCCTAAAGAAGGAGAAGAATGGTTTTCCGTCACGATAGGTTCAAGACGATCTATGTCAGCTTCCATGTCGTCCACCTGGGAATTAATTTCTCTTCGAGCACGAACGGAACGTCCAATCTAAAAAAACTCATTCAGTTAAATTCTAAAGGGACATGATTAAGTCATGAAAATCGTTAAACAGAGAAATACTTACTTGGTTTATGCAAGGGGATGAATGTTTAGGACTTGGTTCACGGGACGCGAAAATTACATCCTCTTTCGGAATATCTTGTATGAAATTACTAATGCTCACAAGTTGTTCCATCCAGTAAGTTCGAGCTTTTGGAGATACACGACCGGTCCTTTGGGCATGAAAAAAGGGAAAGTTTCTTTGCAAACCGCTTATAGTACCGAGATTCCACTGGATCCTAGAAAACGTGGACGGTCCTTTACGAAAAGGGATATCATGTTCGAATCACATCTGGCGAGCAGTTCTGTCAACATTATAAGATTGTATACTGAAGTCACCACGACTATCCAAACTCAAGACACGACCCGGAGAACTGCTAAATATATATGTAGTTTCTGTCTCAGATAAGTGATCACGGCCTTCGATAAGAAATATGGCGTCCTTCATTAAGGAAAACGAATGCAACTGAGCAACACCCTCGGGAATTTATGTCAAGGGACGAAAAGTGACAAATTTTTTGTCATCCATCAATGCAGACAAGGGTTGCTGAATTGGATATTTATTGCACCAATGACAAATCCTGGCTTCGTAGGATCACCAATCTTCAGTGAACGAGGGGTGGGGGCGTATTTATCAAAGTGTTCCCATAGCCACGCCTGGAGGAAGCACACGTTCACCCAGGTATCCGTTCTTTTATTACCATTCGAAGATGTCATATCCTGTACAAAACTGTCTAGGGTTGAGTACATAGTCCCTAAAAATAGGTTCCCAATAGGAAGTGTTATTCCCCGAGCCAATTTTATTTCCATAAGAATCAACGCGGATTTTAGCTCTTCTCCATTCGGGTTCTCAAAGATATCTTTGGATAGCCATAATAATATGAAAGAAGCAATTTGCGTGGTTGAATAAGATGCAAATCCAGAAAGTCTTTCGTTACTACGCCAACGGCTGATCCAGAACTTATATCTATTATTCATAATAACTGCTTGAGCATGAGTTTGATCAATAGCTTCGGACAGAGCTAGAGATATTTCTTTTTCACTATCGTCTAATGTTAAAGAGAAGATACTTGTAACTGGAAGATGAAAAAGTGCGGTTACATCTTCGAGAGTAATTGTGAGTTCTCCCCAAGCGAAAACGAAGGTGTGAGTCTGTTTACTCCAACGACATAGCAAGGCTATCGAATCAGCCACGTCTTTCTTTATTTTTAAAGACCCTGAAGCTAAAACTGCATGGTAGATGTCGGATCTCTTTAAGATTTACTGAATTTCGTTGCTCCTAAGCATGAATTCTACCCAATCAGGCCAAGAATCCATGGGTTCCTGACGAGCTTTGAATTTCACTACTGAAGGCTTTATAGCTTTTCTTTCCATGGAAAAACGCAGTACCGAAGAGGGAACGAGTGGTTGATTTTGAGAAGTGATTATACTACAGAAAATAAGATCATCACTTACCTGGGGACTAGGGTAACTGTCGATCAATTCAGCAAAGTGGTGGAATTCATCATTGAAGTTAGGGATCTCTTTATTGCTGGCGGCTCCATTACTCGTTGCGGAATCACCCATATTGTTGTCATCTTCATCACACATATTAGGGGATTTACGAACCATTCTCAAGACAAGATCAAAGCAAATAGAAGGCTGGTTTATTTTCTAGGAAAGAAATATTAGACAATAAAAGAGAAGGAAATAGGAGAATTATTCATGTACAAGATTTATATGCATGCATGTGTATATATGTGTGCATGGTATGGCCAATATATGGAATTCTAATGGAAATATAACTCGTTGAAGAGGTGGACCGGTTTCCATACATTACCAAATACTTCTCTTTTCAATTTTATTTCAAAATGGAAGCCTTGAATCAAAAGGAAAAAGATTTGGAGCTAAAAGAGGAAATTAGAGGAATTTGGATCAAATAAAGAAACTGAGGGTTTTCTTTCCTCCAAACCGTGGACAAGCCCTTTTTATGCGTGAGGATGCTCTCCTAGGCCAGTGGGATGTGATTTATTCTCTCGGAATTTTTTCAGAGGGATCAAAGTCGAAGAGAATTAGGGTTTTGACGAAAATAACCTTAATTTCAGGAATTTGGTGAAAAGGGGATTTATTCTAGTGAATTAGTCATTTCTATCCCAAATTTGTGGGCCGATATACATTTGTGACCCATTTTTTTCAAAATTATAAAAATGTCATGCCGTTAAAAGTTACCAGTCAAAGATGTAAGAGAAATGGGACCTAGCTGAGATGTCAGTTGAAGGTCCAGGTGTTGTGCGGGCGTTAATGTCTAGCAAAGGAAAAAGACGCATATAACCTTTCTTCTTTGTTTCAACTCTATCGAATATGTGAAGATCAGATGAAAGATTTCGTTGTTAGAGTAGATGGCGGGAGAGTAGAGAGAACAATCGGGTTTGAGAAGATTACAAGCATGAATTTAGGATATATCCCAAACCAATTCAACTGATGTATCCTTATCAAGATATTTCCCGCCAGAAATTGGTTAGGGTTTCTCTCACAATTTTGTTACTTAATCAGTATATAAAGAACCAGGATATGAGTTTGTTTTCTATGCCTAAACCAGTTGATAGAGTGTATTTTCTGGTGAAAACTTAAGTAATTTCTAGCGATTAATTTCTGTTTTTTAAAGAAATGGGGAAGAAGATAATGGTTGATGAAGAACTAATGAACAGGAAAACTGTTGCAACCTCTAATAGGTATAATTCGTCTAACCCTAACTATGTTTATCTATTTTGTTGCTATAGATGTTCAATGTTTGTTCTTATTTGGGTGTTTTTTTTTGCTCAGGGCTTTTCAATTTGGAACTTCTTAAAATTAGGGTTTTTTAATCGATCCGTTCAGGCTATAGGGTTATTTGTTTTTATTTTCCAAATACAATTAGAGTTTTTCTGAACAATTTTGATTGAGATGTTATATGCTCAGACTCACTTTTGTCTCTGGATTAATGGGTTCCTGAAATTGAATTTTTCTCTTACTGTTTGTTTAGTTCTTGACATGATAATCTGGGTATCTCCCTTGTACACCTTTTCTAGTGGAGATTTTTTTTTTCTGTTGCTATTACGATTGCTATGTGCATAGCCTGCTTGTTGTATATCTACTGTGATTTTGGTTGTTTGATCGAAAATAATCTAACGAAACGGATCGTAATATTTTCGGAAAGGTTCGAAGAAATGATTTTGGTTAAGAAGTTATATTCTCAGACTGTGTAGTTATAGTGAAAGGGATTTTTTTTATGGTTTATGAAATTATATCTTCTTTTTGTTATCATTTATCATATTGTTTCTTGATTTATGGGTGTTTCTGAGATTACATTTCATTTTTCATAGCATTACACTTTAGTTTCTGATAATGTAGAGATGTTTAATATGGTATGTTGATGTAGAGATGTTTAATATTGTATGTTGATGTAGAGATGTTTAATATGGTATGTTGATATGTTTGATGGTGATTAGAGACTCGAGTTTTGCGATGATCTTAATGTTGTCGTTTAATTAATGTTATCATGTCACGTAGCATATGCCTTGCTTATGAAATTGTCTTCGTTCCATGTATTTGTGAAGTGCTCTGCACTTTTTTTGTCTGCCACAGTTTATGCTGAAGCTTTAGGTTCGGGCCCTTGTGTATCTGTTTAGGAGAATTCTTTTGGCATTTTGTTTGTGAATTTTCTTGTGCATATCTATGATAACTTATTTTGAACGTTAGTGTCTTGTTATTGTTCTCTTGCAGTGACATAGAACCTAATTCTGGACATTTGGTTACAAATAGTTGGAAACACGCCCAAGCAAATCAGAGGTAATTTATCTCTTTGGTCATAATATGTTAGTAAAGATGATTTATTTCTGTTAGATGATTGTTAGCACTTGATGCGGGGATCATATTTATGTTCTGCTAAACCATGCTTTAGCTGATTGTTCTTAGCACCTGATTTTATCATAGTTGTTTTTACGCCCCTGCTTCTAAAAAGTTATCTGCTAGTGTGATAATATATTGTATATTGGTGATAATATTGTCACAAACTCGGTTTATTTTAGCATATGATGAATATCTTTCAGTGATAATAATATTTTATTATGTAACAGGGATTCAACACCTCGGAAAGGGACGAGGGTAACTTTATCTCCCAGGAAAAACCCAATGCTGATTGAAAAAGCTAAGAAGACAATTGGTGTTAGTTTAGCTAAGATGGTTCTGGATTTTGAGAACCATGTTGAGGAGCCGACACAGGCTAGCAGTCAGGGCATTGTGAATCTAGATGATGATTCACTAGGTACTGAATTCTGGAAGTCAGCCGCGGATAAAGTAGATGTTGTTGAAGAAGCTGTCAATGTGACTAAGGAATCAGTGTTGCACCTTCAGAATCTTAATGCAGATGATTGTCATCCAGAAGACCAACCATGGAGCCAACCACTCATATACAGTGAGGGTGAAGATGATGCAGATTGGAAGGAGTTTTTACATAATTTTAGTATGAAAAGCAGTGCTGGTAAGGGTAGTAAGGAAGACGATGAAGGTAATGTTTATATTTTGAAATTTTAGAAATCATCGATTATGTTATGTTTGTAATTTGATGTTAATGTGTATTTTTATGTGCTTCTGAACATGTAGATGATCATTATGACCAGTTGTTGGTTTCTCTTTTAAACTTTGTTTTTTTATAATGATATAATGATACCCGAGGTGGTAATTACTTTTTCCTTGTTGGTTGTCATGACATGCAGTTGTGAATGAAGTTAATGAACCACTGAGTGATTTTGAGATTGAAGAGGGTAAAGGGAAGGAAATTTCTAATGGATCAGAAGATGATTATGGTCCTGAAATGGTTGATAGGCCATTACCTAATCATGAAGTTAGAGTGGTTGATAATGGGCATTACAAAAATGTTGATAATGGGAAACAGTGGTTCGATGACAGTGATTTTGAAGATTTCCTTGTTGCTACTGATTTAGTGGATCCTGAGTTATTCCCTGAACCAGAACATGAAGTACAAGTTGTAGCTGATGACATGATTGAGGAGGGGATGGAATTTCATGACAAGACCGCTTTTAAGAAACATCTCAGAAAATATTGTGTATCTACTAGGACAGTATGCAGGTTTACGAATAGTGATAATATTAGAATCAAGGATGTGTGCAAAGGCTATGGAGAGACCATTTTATGTCCATGGTATATATCTGCAAGGAGGATCCCTGGTGAGGCGACTTGGAGCATAGGAGATTTACACTTGCACCACACTTGTATTGGGGATCCTTATGGGAGAAATTCATGTGCAAATCCTGAATTTGTACCTCAACATGTGATCAACAAGCTAAGGGAGTCACATGGAAAGACTGTACCCAAACCTTCTGAGATTGCTGCTGAGTTTTGGATAAACCACAACACCTTGATCCCATATCATGTTGCATGGAAGGCTAGAAACAATGTGTTGCAGAGGATAAACATAAGCTTTGATGAGAGTTTCAGACTCATACCAAGTCTGTGTGAAATGATCAAAAGGACTAATCCCGGATCAATTGCTACTTTCACTTATGGAAGGTAATATCACTTCTTTAATTGTTCGTAAAATTGATTAGTTTGAGTTCTAGTTTTTATAACTTTCCTTGTTTCTTCGTGCAGGAGAGACAATTGCTTTGAATCCGTGACCATATCTTTTTATGCCCCTATGAGGGGTTTTATAAATGGACCGATCCTATCCCATTCTCTTGGACGGTTATCTAAGCCTCTCTCAGTCCTCTTAGCTCATTACTCTTCAACAAAAACGAGCTCATGAGGAATTTTGACCAAAATACCCTTATATTGCAATTTTTTGAGTATTTTCAAAGGAGAAAGCCTTAATACAGCCAGAGACCAACCAAGCTCTCATCAACTTATTATAAAGGCATCATATACGTGAATATTGGGTTCTATAAATGTTCTAAGAAGAACAGGATTGAAACGGAATCCAGAAAAGTATAATATCAGAGAAAATAAAGGGAATCTAGCTCAAAACAGGGAATTCGAGTTCATGATTTCCAAAACCAGGACCAGAAACGCGCAATCCCTCTTCCAAGACATGACTATGCCTAGGAGGCTCCATGTTTCTCTCATGCCAAAGAAAAGAAAGCTCATAGTGGTTTTTGACGAAAGTACCCTTAGTTTCAAAAGCATGTATTTTCTCTAATAAAGAGGTGTCATATTGGTATATGAAATTAAACAAGCTCTCATTACACAAGGTGCTGACCCCACAAGATAGATGCACACCTTCCAAGCCTCGTTAATCCTAGATGCATGAAGGAGTCAGACGCGAACAAGAGAGAAAATTAGGGTTTTGTCCAAGTAAACCCTAATTTGCAAATCTCATTCGACCAAGATGGAAGTTTCCTCTTCAAGGATCTATTTCTATGACGTTATGCAATGCAAAAGGTGTAGAAGTATTCCAGGTCCAGGGATAATTCCAAGCTCAAAGTGGCACAAAAGGAAGAAATTAAGGTTTTGGTTAAAGAAACCCTAATTCGCAAGTCTAGTCTCTCAAAAACGGAATTTTTTATGCATCGAGGCTCAAGTGTCTAATAGTAATGTCTCCTAATACAAAATTCCAGAAAGCTCCCAAGTCCAAAGTTAATTCGAAGTTCAGAATCGGAGCAAGCAAGGACTAAGCATTGGGGACTTCGCAAAGAAAGTTGTAAATTCGTGCCTGAATAATTCGCAACCATCTATATACTCATCATAGAACAATCAAGGTTCTACTCTGAGTAGGGGACTTAATGTAGATGGTGAAATTTGGATAAGGGGCAAAAGTGTCATTTCAAGACCATAGACAAAATTCAACTCTCACAAGAGATTAAGCCCTTGGCCTTCAAGGCATTCTTAGCCACGATTTCTAGTATACATCCCCACGAGACACTGCTGGTCGTGATGCCATGACTCCTAGTGCACATCCTCGACGAGATACTGCTGGTCATGTAGGTTTTATAAAGCGTAAAACGTCCCCAGTGGACTTATGAACCATAACACCCACAATTCCAGCATGTCTTCGCGAGACGGAGCTAATTGTGATGCCATGATTCCTAGTATACAACCTCGACGAGATACTGCTGGTCATGTAGGCTCTGTAGATGCGTAGAAACGTCCCTGGCGGACTTATGACCCAGAGCAGAGATATGCATGTCTCATGTAAGCACGACTCACCCTATTTTAGATCAAGGACTGATTCCTAGTAAATCATCGCGAGATACACTAGTCATGTCTGCTATAGTCTCTGACTCGACTTACTGAGGTTTCCGAATAACTCCTAGGACATCCCCATGAGATACGCTGGTTATTCTGCCTCCGGGCCCTTTCGACAGACTCCTATAACATCCTTTTGAAATACACTGGTCTTGTTGGACCATCATATGGACACACAGTTGATTCCTAGAACATCTCTGCAAGATATGCTGGTGAAAGGAAAGTGAGCCAAAGTCTCGCAGAGGCATTAATCGGGCGTACAAAGCCTTTTCTCTCTCTCCAAGACGATTCCCAGCTGACCACAAAGAGATTCGGATTCGTTAAGAAAATCTTCGTAGAGATTTTGATCCGTCTGAAAAATCTCGGAGAGATTCACTCAGGAAATATCAGATAAGGCTGAATATTCCCCATGGAAGGCACGAGCCTCATGTAGGAATCGAGCCTCCTCTCCACACGAATTCTGAGGCATCCCATGCCTTTTCACATGACTCATCCTGGTCATTCTTACAAATCGGATAATATCTCTCTATCTTGGCCAACTCGGCTAAAAAGAATATTTCTCTCTCTCAACACGTCATCACAAAGGCTGACCCATCTTCACACAAATGAGGGTCCGGGATAACAATTAGGGTTTTGGTCTGGCGGTCTATGGCACGTGTGAGAAATACTCGGCTTATTTCTCACCGTAGAAGAGAGTAAAGGCGGTGGAATAATGAGATAAACTCAACCTAGTTTATCTCTATTCCTGAAGAGACGGGAGAATTACTCCGCACGGAACGGAAAGCAATCCTTATCTTCACCGACCTGAGATTAGAGAATTCATCTATACATAGGTCCTCTATTTCTCCAAGCTATCACGATCTTTCTGATAACCTCTCAGAGCAATTCTTCTTCAAACCCTGGAATTCTCTTATCTCTCTTCATCTGCTTCCCTCCCTAAGACCAGCCCTAAATCTCTTCCCTGTAACTGAAACAGCCTTTGAACGGCCACTGTGCGTGGTTTAGGCGAAGACTGTTCGTGCTCAACCTCCCGTAACTCACTTTCAGAAACCCTAAAATCCCACTTCTAACCTTTCTTAGATTTTAGGTAACTATAGCTACGGTCATCCAGCAACAGCTTTCCAGGAGTCACCTTCCCTGGATTACTCTTGCCCGAACATGCTTAATTGCAGAGTTTTCTGGCAACTTTGAAGCCAATTATGCTGAAAAGATCTCGGTGTTAGGAAAGGAAAAACCATTACATATATTCCAATCGGCGAATCATATCTGCCAATAAGGGTATTACACATATGATCTAATTGCGAGGTGATTGCAACATTTTGATAACTTGTTATAGCATGGCTCGGTTGAACCCATCAAGCGTTGGTATGTCAAGGTTGTTTGTCATGTTTTAGTATCAAAATTCATAAGTCGCTTGATTAGATTACTAGATCCAGGAAGTCTAAAAATGTTGAGACATTCAAGTATTACTCTGAAGACATGAAGATTACGAAGACGTATCAATAACGACGATAACATCATACTTTCAGTTCAGGAGTTCATCTAACGGTGAATATTGAATGCTTTATTACTAATCTATCTTAGCTTTGATTGTAAGCAACCCTGATTTGAAAGGCTATATAAGGGAGAACTCTAGCAACTGGAAAACCTAATCCTGACACTTTCATGTGTCCTAGTTGCAAACTAGAGTCGATTCTCCTTTAACCTAGGTTTTCCAAAACCATTATTAGGTTAACGACTTGAAGACTTCATTTGGGATTCGAGAAACCATATCCAACTATTTTCTTTGTAGTTGCATATTCTGATCTTACTTGTTTTATCATATTGAGTTTTATCTTCTCTAAGATTTACTCGAGATTTATCTCCGATAGGTAAGATATAAAAAGTAATCACAACAGTTTTTCGTTTCAGACTCTTGTGATTCCTCAATAACTTCTTATGTTAATCAGTTAGGTTATTGTGAGGTGACTAATATTTCTAGGATGCTCTTTGGGAGTATAAGTCTGGGGTATTGGTTGGTTCCTGTTCACCTTGATTTTTATATCAAAAGACGGAACAAAAAGAATAAAAATTAGACATATTTGTGGGAGACAGATTTGTTTATAAGTCTTCGACGTTGGGTCGTAGCAACTCTTAGTTATGGGTGAGATCAGCTAATGGAATCAAGTGCGCAGAATCCGGAGTGGTTTCAGAGGCGTAAGGAACACAACTGTACCTTAATCGGTGTGAGACTTGGTTAGGGCTCAACTACATTCCAGTCCGAAGTTAACTTGTAGTAAGCTAGTGTCTGTATAGGCTTAATACAATGTGGTGTTCAAAGCTGGACAAGGTCCCGTGGTTTTTCCTGCATTTGCGGTTTCCTCGTTAACAAAATTTCTGGTGTCTGTGTTGTTTCTTTTCCGCATTATATTTGTTTATATAATTGAAATATCACAGGTTATGCGTAGTTCAATCACAGTTGATAAATCCGACCTTGTTTGTTGGATATAACTTGCTTGACACTTGGACATTGGTCTTTAGTACCGTCCAAGTATTTCTCATATCAATCAGGCTCATAGATTTCTATCTATTTGATTTGTTGATTGTATTGAGAAAGAGATAAAGCTCTTTGATATATTTATTGATTGAGTCTCACTTTTAAGTTGGTGCTCTCGGAATTATATTGGAGTTTGGTCCATACATATTCCCGAACGAATTATTGGGTGTGGTTGTTATACCCCCGCTTTTTTAGGTAGATGCACAAAACTATAGTTTGAATTCTAGTATACTTAAGTCAAGTCCCGGGCAAGGGTTAGAGTTTGGTAGTTGAGTATCAGACATCACTGAATTTTAGTGGAGACCAAAGACCAAATGAAGACATTTTTGAAGAACTTCATCAACAAAGAGGTATGTGAACATTAAACCATTTTATTTACTCATAAGTGTTACCATTCGATCTATATGAGACTATGTCGTATGACTTATAGTAGTTATTGCAAAGAAGAAGTTTCGAATCAAGCTTGTCTTGTTAAACATCTCGAAATATGATTCAAGCATTGAATGTTTATAGGTTTTTTGTACTTTTAGTTCATGACAATTTATTGTTCAAGAACTATGTTTGTGGATATTTTATAAATTGCCCAAGCAATGGGAATGTTTCGAATATGAAAAAGAGAGTTTCAAGAACTACTGAAATTTGAACTCAATGTAGGTAACATGGATATTTGAGTTTCTAGAATATAGTTAGGTACGAATACCCAGTATGCGTACCGTGGTGTTTTGAATTCGTGAATGTGAGGAGGTATGTATACTCAGTACGCGTATCTCAAGAGCCCGAGTTCATGAATAACCATTGGGTACGCGTACCTTGGCCATCTGAATTCATGAACTGGTTCGTAGGTACGCGGACCCTCGCATACCTACCTGAAAAAGTGGGGGTACAACAACCTCACCCAATATTTCGCTTAGCAATCTGTATGGACTAACTCCAATATACTTTCAAGAGAATCAACTAGACAGTCAGACTCAATCTTAATAAAAAGTATATCAAAGAGTTATATTTCAATTTCTCGATTTAATCCGCAATCAAACAAATAGGAATTTGCGAGCCTGATTGAATACATGAGAAATAACTTGAATGGTACCAAAGACCAATGTTCAAGAATCAATCAATTTCAATCAACAACCAAAGGTTGGATTTACCAATTGATCGATTCAATGCACAACCTGTGATATTTCAATTATATAACAAAATATAATGCGGCAAAGAAATAACATAGACACCAGAAGTTTTGTTAATGAGGAAACCGCAAATGCAGAAAAACCCCGGGACCTAGTCAAGATTTTAACACCATACTGTATTAAGCCGCTACAGACACTAGCCTACTACAAAGCTAACTTCGGTATGGACTGTAGTTGAACACTAATCAATCTCACAATGATTCAAGGTAAAGTTGCGCTCCTTACGTGTCTAATCCCAGCAGGATACTACGCACTTGATTCCCTTAGCTGATCTCACCTACAACTAAGAGTTGCTATGACCCAAAGTCGAAGACTTGATAAACAAATCTGTCTCACACAAAAAAGTCTATTGAATAGATAAATTTATCTCCCATAGATATACCTACGAGTTTTTGTTCTGTCTTTTGATAAATCAAGGTGAACAGGAACCAATTGATAACCCGTACTTATATTCCCGAAGAACGGCCTAGTATTATCAATCACCTCACAATAATCTTAATCGATTAACGAAACAAGACATTGTGGAATCACAAACGATAAGACGAAGGTGTTTGTGACTACTTTTCTATCTTGCCTATCGGAGATATAAATCTCAAGCCAATCTTACGATTGTACTCAATCACGATAAAAAACAGAAAGATCAGATCACGCAACTACATAGAAAATAGTTGGGTCTGGCTTCACAATCCCAATGAAGTATTTAAGTCGTTAACCTATAGGGGGTTTCGTGAAAAACCTAAGGTTAAAGGAGAATCGACTCTAGCTTATACAACTAGTATCAAACAGGAGGTGTGGGGATTAGGTCAGGGTTTGCAATCTAAGTTACCTTGGTAACAAAGCATTCAATATTTACCGTTAGATGAAAACTTGATTAGATTCAAGATAATATCTTTTAACCGTTAGATCGAACTTAGCTTGTTATACACAAATGTAAATGTACCTTCATTTAGGTTTGAGTAACCGTACCTAAATGTGTACACTTAGTCGGTTCAACAATAGTTAACCAATGGTTAGCCATATGAGCACTTTCATATCAACCTTATTCATCTTTACCATAACTAGTTCAAATGACTCAAATGAACTAGTTAGAGAGTTCTTCAATTGCTTAGATCTCATAGAAGTATACAAGACACAATCGAAGCAAAATCGATTTTGATTCACTCGAATCAATTCATGAACATTATAGCCACAGTTTGCAAAGATTGTATTACTTATTATATAAATGTTTTAGTTCATGAACAAACCGATTTTAGAAAGTAACCTTCTTAAGTATGCAAATGGGTACGCATACTTAAGTATCCGGATTGAGTTTGTTTTTCACTTCCAAACTCCAGCAGAAATTCATGGACGTGAACCTTCCGCCAGTATGCGTGCGGGTACGCATACTTACCCGAAATTCCAACAACCGCCAGTACGCGTACGGGTACGCATACTTTAGGTTCCTGGTTTTTGACTTTTACACAAATGTGAGAACACACTATGTTTATATCCAAACATGGTTACTTGTTCTAAACTCTCATTTCAATCATTGAAACTTTCTTAGAGGATGTTAAAATAGTTGTTATTCACAAACTATTTTCATCAAAGCGATTTTCAAGTTATTGAAATAATCAACATGACTTTCGTCACGAGTAAAGATGATCTTGGAGCGAAATCTTACCAACATATATTTCGAGAAATAGATAAGCGAGATAAACTCGGCTCGAAATAACAAATGTGTATAATTGAAGTCTATATAGCAATACGACTTTTGTCTCAAAATAGGAGATAAAATAGATAGACTTTTGAGTGATAGATAAGTTCAAGTCTCCACATACCTTTTGTTGATGAAGTTCCACAAGTTCCCTTGAGTAGTTCTTCGTTTTCATTCGATGAACGCCGTGGAGTCTAAAGCTCAACTACACTTACTATCCTAGTCCGAGACTTAGCTATAAGTAGACTAGAAATCAAGACTTATAGTTTTGGCAACTAAACTTGACAAACAAGCTTGAGATAGCAACGCTTGCGAGTTCGACCGATCAATGCTCTAACACTACCCAGTACGAAGTAGCAAATGCTCATGAACGAAGGTTACACAAGAATCGGCCTGGAACCGGAGTGCCAGACTAGAACCGGAAAACCCGGGAACTGGTATAGGCGGTACATGGACCGGGAATGAAATATGAGAACCGGTGTATACCGGTACATGTATTGGTTCTGGGGGAGTACCAGCTTGTACCTGACCAAATAACCTGGTTAATATCAGCCGTTGAGATCTTGATCATTTTTCAATCCTATCCGTCGATCCTAGGTATAGAGAATCCTATTATCTATCGAGAGTAACATTCACTCATCATTTTTATTCTTCTTTTTTCTATGAAGAGCAGTCGAGTCTCTCTATCACCATCTCTAACTGAGTTCGATTTGTTTAGGGTTCACTTCTTCTTCTTCTTTACCATCTCTGACTGAGCCAGGTTCTTATTATTCTTCTTCTTGTTCGATTTGTTTCAATCTTTGTAACTCTCATGGATTGATTTCGGGTTTGAATCGTTTGTTTTGAGATTGATTTAGACTTTTTACTTTTTATTAAACCCTTGTTCTGTTGGTATTACTAGGGCTTAACCCGTGCCGTAACGGCACGGGATGCTTTTGTCTCTAATTCGATATTGTTTACATTCGGTTTGTTTTATTTTTCCTTGGATAGTAATTTTGATATTGAAATAAGTTTTGAATAGAAAATTGATGAGTTACATTACCTTTTTGTTTTACTTAAGCATGTTATTTCAATTTAATATATGGGCGGAGTAATAATATTGTCCTAACATGAAAATTAAAAATAAAATAAGATAAATATTGTCCATATCTACTATTTCATCCAAGACTAATTTTAAATTTCAAAAATAATATTTCATCTAATAGTAAATATACAAAAACTGACAACCCAACTCCATGACATCATATTGAGTTCCAAAATTACTGATAACTGATGCTTTACGAAGTGAAGCAATGATCCATAATATTTTCCCTACTAAACAATTTTTTTTGCAAATGTGAGAGTTTTATGAAAATGAAGAACTCTTGGCTATTGGAAGGCTGAGATATACATGTGCAAGCTTCTTCCTCAATCATATTGGTAACATAAAATTGAACAAACTCGTGGATAAAAATATTCGCATCAACTATGCTAAGTAGTGCATGAGTGGCGTTCTCACATCTAATATTACTCAAATATTTTGGAACAATAAAGAACATAGTCATATTGATGTCAGTGTCTATATAAACTAAACTAACCTTTTGAAGAAAAATCATGAGTTTCTGGGTATAAGGCGACACAAACTTCTGTCGTCCTCAATTTGTAGAATGTACACTGGGATTAATCGGCTTTTAGATTAAACAAATACCTCAACATTGATCAAATAATGTCTAGAAATTCGGGATCGGGAAAAAGGGAGAGACTAACATTAGTGTTATAAATAGAATACCCTTTATGAATCAAATTCTATTAACTAAACATGTGTTCAAATTAAAAAATCATAAACTAAACATAAGAACCCAAGTTGAATAATATTTGCATAAACAAAACTTATAAGAGAATTCGTAATTAGAAAATACCTTCGAATCACCATTAAAGATTTAATTGCATGCGTTATCAATAATTACGATAGTTCGAAGTCACCAACTTAATCTGTAAAAAGTTCACTGGATATGTAGCGTAGATAAATTTACAGTGGTGGTGATGGTGCACAATCTAACTGCTGTTCGATTAATTTTTGTTTTTGAGAAGGTTTCGATTTTTGGAGAAACTGAGAGGGAGCATTTCGTTATTCTCATTGTCATTCAGAAAGCCAAGAGCAAACTTGCGCACTTCTTTTGAAATCTCAATACAACCATAGATTTATCTATTGAAAGGAGAAATCTTGATAAAAAAGATTACATCTTTAGTAGTTATTATATAACGCGACATCCCAGTTTTTTTTTGTTGTTGTAATTGTCATGTATTTAACCGGTTTTATTTTAGCATTAAGACAATCAACCACATCTTTTACTTTATAGTGTTACCCGTTTTTTAGCAGCACCGAATTAACATAGTCTATTCCTAATCACCAATACCCGCCAACACCACAAAACCACCACATCCCTCGTAGGATGTTGGGCGTACTTTTAATTTTTAATCGCAAACGTCATGTATAAAGTTTAGATTGAACAAACTTAGGTCGTCAATTAATTTATTCAATCATATTTCTTTTGTTATATTCTTTTTTGTCTTGCAATTAATTTTATTTTAATTCTAAAAACCCTGATTCATACGATCGGTTACCAAGGATAACGGGGTACCATTTGATCCTATGATCATAATCATTTTGTCTTATATGATTTGGTATCATCCCCGAAATTTTTGGTAACTACTTTTATTAATCATGTCAAAAAACAACCAACTACATCTTTAAAATACAATTTTACCCATTATTTATTTTTCTTCAAAAAAAAAAACAAAAAAAAAGATAGCCCCACCACTATTTCTTCCACCACCACTAACGTAACCGCCTCCACACTTACTAAAACCCGACATCGCTTCCATCACCCACTACCACCATTATTATTGAAATATTTTTTTTTTTAAATTCCTTGTTGATGGAAATATGTATTGATAATTAATTAAGGGGACATGCATGATGAAAAAATAATAAATCATTTATTATAAGAAATTAATTGGCTATTAATTAATAAAACACTTATAATGTTAATTTAAACAAACCATGACCATAGATTTATCATTTCCTTAACGACACGGGAAAGGATATGTGTTTAAATGTTTCCCTCGATTCTTATATATATAACAGTTTTTTTGGATAATCAGTCTAATGTATTTGTGCTAACATTATGGTTATCAAACATGTCTTTATCCTCATATGTTTTTGTTTTAATATTATATCTAGTAGTGACTTCAAAAACTCTAAGTAGTATCCCGACCTCAAAATAAAATAAAATAAAATAAAAATCATCCAAAGCAATTCTTCATTGTAACAAAACTAAAAGTATCCAAGATTACTTTAAAATCAATCAGATTAATATTACAAAATCTGTTAGCTGTAGGGTTTACTTTTTTCTCTTTGTTGATATATATAAATCGTTCCAAATTTACATAAGTTTGGTTTATTCATTTTCCTAAAGTTGAATAATATGTAATTTTTAATCTATTTCGTTTCTCGTCTCTTCATCTTCGCTATTTACCCATACCCATGAATTGTTTCTCAAGCATAATCATATGAAGTCCAGGAGACAAAAAGGGAAAATAAATGGAGAGAGATATGGGAAAGTGAATGGATTACAATTAATTTTCATATAGCCTTGTATTTGGTATGCAAATCACAACCATTGATTTATCTTTTAATTATAAAATAATCATAGACTAAAACATAATTATCAAAAGAAGGAAAAAAAACTAATTAAGAGTAACTACATAAGTTATCTACCTTAGGATGTTTGCCCCGCTACCACAACTTCTTCCACCACCATCATTAATGTCACCCCTCCACCAGTCACCAACACCCACCACTACTATCGCCACCGCCTTCTCTCACCATCACAACCAGCGTTAATGTCTACCTATATAGTTAATATTAAATAATTTATTTATTAATGGAATTATATCTATTAAATTAATTAATGAAACATTTATTTTGGAATACTTATCAATAGAGTATTTATTAGTAAAATTTAATAGGTCACTAATAATATAAATTTTGGATTGAGCAAACCATAACCATTGATTTATCTTCTCCCTAGACAAATCCTAACCGCTCTTTATTTAGGTTAACTTAGCCAAACTGAGTTTTGTATTCTAGAAGAGCTTCAATATGTGTTTGAGATTGATTTAGGGTTTGATTTGAGATTGATTTAGGGTTTTTACTTGGGTACAAAATGAGCAATCTATCTAATGGATTCTGTTTAATTTTGTCTAATTTTATCAATTTCTACTGTTTTCATGATTAGGGTTTAAATAATCTTAATAAGAAGTTAAGAACTAATAGTTGTTATGGATTGATAATAATCTTAATACCTCCAGTGATATGCTGCATATGTTCTCTTGCAGACCTTTGAGGTGCTAAATGGTGAAGCGCAAAGCACCAAACGATTCCAATCATAACATTACTGTTAATGTATGACCAAAAGAAACTATTTTAATATGTTGATAGCATATCCCTCTTTTAGTGTTGAACATCACTCTCTTTGTGTATATTTGATAGCATATCCCTCTTTAGTCTTTACGAGTATGATGTTGTGTTTTTTTTCGGGTTTGCTTATAACTAGCAGTCTAACATTGTGTTTCTGTTTAATGTTTAAATTCAACTTCAGCTACAAGTACAACTCAGCAAACAGAAGTTGGATCATCCGCTCAAGCTGCATCTCACACAAATGAAGTTGAAGCTACGCCAACAAGTACAACTGAAGTTGGTGAAAGCAAAAAGAAGCACGGGAAAGTGAGATATGATGTTTGGTTGGAAATGACCAGGATAAGTGAAACTCAAGCTAAATGTCATCATTGCCACAACAAATATGCTGATGACAATGACATAAATGGCACTTCTGGATTACGAAAGCATTTGAATAGATGTCCAAGAAATTATAACAAGAAGAAAGATAAGGGACAACAAACTCTGTTGATGCCACCCCCAATACCAGGTGAGGATGGTAAACTAGTTAGTCATGCTTACAGTTATGATAAGTTAAGAAGGGCTCTTGTTGAGTGGATAATTAAGGATGAAATATCTTTTAGAGCAGTAGAAGGGGCAGGGTTTCTGGCGTTAATGTAGGTGGCAGAGCCTAGGTTCAAGCTTCCAGGTCGTATGTCAATTTATAGGGATATGTTGAAAATGTATGTAGAAGAGAAGAATAAACTGAAAACTTACTTCTTGACATCTAAGCAGAGGGTATCTTTGACAACAGACACATGTACATCACCAAATAATTTTAATTATATTTGTGTAATCGTTTACTACATTGATCAGAACTGAAAACTACAGAAGAGAATACTCATGTTCTGTCAAGTTGAAGGTCACACGGGTAATGCAATACGTGAGAAGCTAGTGAAGTATTTAAAGGATTGGGGTCTAGAAGATGTTTTTGGTGTCACCCAGCCCCAGTACAAATGGTACCTTCGTTCGCCGCAAGCCTTTGCCAGTCAGACTCTTCCATCTCATCTCTCTCCACGTGCCTTGGTCAAGCGTGTAGATAAGAGATTATTGCATTAAATGCTGATTAGATATGTCATCTACCTCTATCCCTTCGCCAGCTGCCTCTCTTTAGGCTAGGTTATACTTTACCATCTTAGCTGTCGAGGTATCCTTCCTCGAGATGGGATAAAGTAGATCTCAGAAGGGATCCGCTGCTCCTCAGACTCCTCTGTATAGCGAGGGCTAAACATTTATATTACACGCGACCACTAAAACTGTGACACGTGCTCCGCATAATATTGATATTCACAGTTTGCCCCTTTTCTTTCATATCCTACCATTTGGTAGGATTGGAAGAAAACACTCCCATAACGCCGCCATTTTTGCACGTACGGGTGGTCCCCATGTGTCTCTTCATGCAATAAATTCCCCTTGAATTTCGGGACATCCAAATTTTTGGATTCTCTAGCCGCCTATAAGAAGAGAATGAAAGAAGGAATTTCATTAAATTTCCCTTCTCTTCACGAACTGTCCCTCTCCATCCATTTCTCAGAGATTTTTTCGTCTCTTTTTCTTCTAACTGCTGATTTTCTCTTCGGCTTCCAAAAGTCCTTGCTCGTTCTTCATCGACATGTTAGTATGTGCTGCTCTTCGGCTTTACTGCAACTCTTTGCCTTCTCCACGCTTGATTCTGTCTTTTCTTTCTCTGATTGCTGATGTTGCTGGCATCTTTGCATGTATTGATTTTCATCTTCCCATACTTCTTCATGTCGTTTGATAACATGGGTTACTTCCCGTTTCGTAATTTTTATCATGATTATGCCATAATTGTTCTTCGTCTGCAACTTTGTCCTTAGTGGTCAATAATCCTCCATTTTGTCTTATGATGAGATTAAATTGTTTCCTTTGGTTGGCTTAGTTAAACCCATGCCCAAAGTATGCTTGTTTTTTCCCCAAACATGTTTTTGATCCAACTGCAATTTTTGTCCGTCATTGTTGAAGGACTGTTCTTCCTGCTGGTGTTAGGAATTATGAGACTTCCGAAGAAGTCTGCGCGCAAAGATCCGAGGCCTATATCTTCTACTGAGCCTTCTCCACCCCCTGAGGATACTGAGATACCTGGGGGAACTTAGATGGCTGTGGAAGCTGAAGCAGAAGAGGTTGTTGCTAAGGATCTTCCTCCTCCTCCACCTCATTATGAGCTCCAAAGGTTGCAGCTGCGCGACAAAGATAGCTATGCTAACTTGTCTTTGACTGAGATCTCCAACTCTTTCCGCCTGCATAAGTTTCAAATCTCCTTTGTTGATGGCCCTGATGTTCTCACTAAATTTCTGATTCAGAGTTTCCCTTATGATGAGAACAATCTGTTGATCAGTGTTGGCCAATTGGCCGCAGGTATGCTCCTGCCTTTATTTAGTAGGAAGTATCCCTTCTACTATGATGTTTTTTCTACCAGGGATGACCCGGTGAACAAAACTCAGGTCCGAGGGGTCATGCAATACACTGGTAATTATTGGCGCACCCTTCGTGAGTGTTGGTACCATAGCAAGGGCAAGACTACTCTGAAGTCTTATGACCCTTTTGCTGCTGGGAGGTCCAAGCAAGAGGATTACACCCCTGCCAACTTCAATGCTACTTATGCTGATGCCATTCATAAAAGCAACCTTCTCCCTTGGTGTGTTGTCCCTCGCCGTATCTATGTTACTGCTAAGCAGATTAGGGAAGGCAATCGCCTTCGTTTGTTAGAGGAGATTGAAAAGACTGGACTGACTGTCATCCCTTACTCTGCTAATATTTTCTTGCCGAAGTATGATCGCATTCGTATGAACCATGATGATCGCTGGGTGCGTACTCTTCTTCGTGTGGTGGGTTCCTGGGCCTTTGGTTTTACTACCGCAGATCCCAACGTCCCTCGTACAGCTTCATCTTTGCCTGCTAAGTATGATGGATATCATCCTTGGGTCTTCAACCCTGCTACTTCTCACGAGGTAACCTTTGTTTGTTACGGAAGTTTTTTATTTTTCATCTTTGTTTTGCGGCCATTGCTAAGTATTTCTGATGCTTCCTTTGTAGCCTTCCCCTACTTCTTTTGCTGGGATTGCTCCGGGATCTGCTGGTAACTCTGTAGCCACCAAGACAAGAAAAATGAAGGATTCGATTGAAGCAACTAAACAAACACCTGCGGAGGTAAGGATTATAACCCTACCTTAGTGTTCGTAGATTCCTTAGTATTTTTCCCCTGGCCCTTAGCTTGCGCATGTTTTCTTCTACAGTCTTCCAAGAAGAAAGGGAAGTTGAAGTCTGTGATCAATGTTGAAAAATCCGATGAGGATCCTAAGGTTGATAGGGAAGAACCAGATGACGAAGACATGGAGGATATCGAGGATACTTCCCTTAGTCCCAATTTAGATGACATTGATGAAGATTTCTCCAAAGACAGCCCTAGTCCCCTTCGTGCTGGTTCTGTGGAAGGTGATAACCTTCAAGTTGGTGGTGGATCTTTATTGGTGAGTTGTGTCAGTACACAAGTTATAACTCCTGCTTTGCTGCCGAGGGTACCCTCGTTTTCTGCTCCTAGTGGTTTGCAGCATGTTGCTTCGGATACCACCAGTGCCATAGTGATATCTTCCAAGAGTCTTCCATCCTCTCCTGCTACTTCGCTTCACTCAAGTGGTTCGTTTACGAAGGGTGCTACTCCAGCAGTGAGGGTCAGTAGCTCAGACTTCCAGCCGAAGAAGAAGGTTGTGATTTCACTTGCCAGCTTCTTCTTCAATGCTACGCCCACTTCTTTGGGAAATGCTCAGTCTGTCTCTACTTCCCCCGCTAGCAAGGCTGTTGGACCTCCACTTTCGTCACCAGATTGGACCGTACTGGGTAATCTTCCTTCTGCTGGTGATATTGACTTAGGTGGTACTTCTAGTCAAGCATTTCTTTACATTCCAAGCTCATCCACCATGCCATCTCTTCACCGTGGTGAGGATTCAGTGCTTGTATCCCATGCTCGTTCTCAAGCGGATCTTGGGAAGGGTAAGTTACCTGATAACTTGAGCCTTGGGAGTTCTGATGATGCCATCCTTGAAGCCAAACTACGAGATTCTAAGGGTTCATTTTCTGCTGAGGTTGATCGTCATCAGCTGGTTTATTCTTTGGAGGTTGCTTCAAGATTGGATACTTTGACTGCTCAGTATCAATTGGTCAAGGATCTATTCTTCGATCCAGATTGCCTTCGCTCTAGTCAGAGCTTTGGTGAAATCCACAGGGGTAGCATCCAAGAGATGGAGGCTTTCATGGATACCTATACTGATTTCCTTCCCCGTCTTTCCTTGTTCTCAGTAAGTGGTTCTTGCCTTATTGTCTTGTACATTCCTTTGAACCTTCGTTTGTTCTTATGCTCCGTTGTTTGCAGCTTTGCAAACAAATCGATGTTGGATGTACTTTGTGCAAGTTTTATATGGATAAGTATACTCACTTGAGTGCTCTGTTGGAGCGTGCATGCCAAGATTATGCCTTTGTTAGTGCACAACAGTCTTCTTATGGTGATGCTGCTTCTGCCGCTAAGGTACCTTTGTTAGAAAACGAGCGGAGGAAGACTCAGAGGTCCTTATAATCTTGTTTGTTTGCCCTTGAGAGAGCTAATAATGATGCAAAGGTTGCTGAGGAGGGACGCAAGGCTGCTGATTCTGCTTTGGCTGCTGAATCCTCCAAAGTCATAGGTTCGTTCCTACTTTCCTTTAGCTTGTTTTCATTTTTGCCTGGTAGCATAGTCCTGAGAGAACCTACGCCTGTCAGCTGGTAGCTCCGGTGATCTTAGACATCTTCGGGAACAAGTATCCAAGTTGACTTCCGATGTTTGGTATTATCAGAAGAAGTTTGATAGATTGATGAACGTGACTGTTCATAATGAGGCCCAAATCTCCCTTGAGTTTGCTCATAATTCAGACCTTGTGAAGAAGATGGGTTTGATCCGTAAAGAATGTGACGAAACCCTCAGGTGGAAACATGATCTCATCTTAAAGCAAAATGAGGATATTTCCTTAGTTGAGAAACGTCTCCTAGCTCAAGAAATTATCCGCAAAAAGTATTATGCAGATTTTTAGGAAGCATGTGCTTCCTTAGCCAAGATTACTGCTGAGCGTAATGTATTATCCTCTAAGGTCTGTTCTCTTAAGAATAAACTTAGCGAGGTTTCTTCAATGCCTTCTTCCTTGTTTCGTGCATCTATGGTCAAGAGATTGGAGGAGTTAGAGAATGTTTACCAGGTCTTATCCTCCGAGAATGCTTCGCTCCGGATAGATGTTGAAGATCTTCGGACCGAGCATGATACTTTGGTAGAGGATCTTAATGCTGCTGAGGAAGACCTTGCCGAAGTCCAGCATAGTTTAGAGGATTCCCTTAGCCATGCTGGAGGTAGATTAGGGTCTTCTTGTTTCGTAGCCTCTTTTGTGCTTCGTATTGCTTTTGCTCCATACTCATCCCATGTATATCTGCAGGTCTCCAGGAGCAGCTTGTAGGTGTGAATGCTAAGGTTATCCATCTTGAGGGCCAAGTATCTTCGTTGGAGATAGTCCGTCAGTTCGATGCTGCTGCCAAGTTTAAAGCAGAGGCACTTTAGCAGGCTAATGACCAACTTAGTGCCCAGGTGATGGAGCTTCGTCGGAAATCATTCTCGGATCTGGAGGCTGAGTCCTCTCAGATGAAGGTGCAATTCGAGCATTCGGGCTATTGACTATATCAATAATGCCTTTGCCGAAGCTGAACGCCAAGCTGACGGAGTTGTCTTTCCTCGTCTTCCTTATCCTTGATTTTATTGTCTTGAACCTTGTTTAATTTTTTTTTTGTTTATGTACTCAACTGAGGTGTCTTCTTTTGCTGAGATGTCTTCTTTCTTTGAAACAATGCTTTGCGTCGGTTTGAACCTTTGTTATCTACCATGTAACTTTTAAGAAATGTTAGACATATTTTGGTAAAATCATCATTTCACATATATTACTGCATGAATGTTTCGTTTAGACGTAATGTGTCTAACCGGTCGCACAATCAAGTCATCACAAGGTGCTAAGGTATGTTTAACCTTTGGTGGAACATTCAACATCCTACCAGGATATCCTTTTGCCAGAAGGTATCATGGTGGCGAAGGTTCCTACGTGGGTAATAATTTTCATGTAACCCTACGCGTTCAGCGCGGAGGTTGCTTTACTTCGACAGGGTATCTCTATAGGGGATATCTTATTTTTTCTTATGCCTCATGGAATGAGCCATCGCCCCGAGGATCCGAGATTGACATATGCGCAGTTATGCTTTTCCTTGCCTCATCGTCACTCCTGACAGAGGGTGTCTATTCTAACCTAATTGTATCAATTAAAGCTAATTTTTTTAGTAAAAGCTTTTTTCATTGATTAGTAAGGTTTATAATACCTTTATTCAGGGATAGAACATGGTGGCCTATTTCCCGTTCATTTCTTCTCCTGAGTAATTACCATTCTCTTATGGGTAGTACTTTTTTAGGTACATCGCATTCCAAGGGTGCTGTAGCACTTCCCCTTTTAGGGTTCTTAGGTAGTAAGACCCTTTTCCGGTGATGTCATGTATGATATAGGGCCCGTCCCATGTTGGAGATAGCTTGCCTCACTTCTTCTTTCTTTGATACGGCGGTATCTGACGTAGTACGTATTCCTCATCCACAAAGTTCCAAGGGATGACCTTTTTGTTGTATTCCCGAACTAGCCTTCGTTGGTAGTTTACCATCTTTTGCAGGGCCACCTTCCTTATTTCTTCAAGGTCATCGAACTTTTCTAACATCAAGTCTGTTGTTAAATTTTTCTCTCAAGCCTCCATTTTTTTTGTTGGTAGTATAACCTCCGTTGGGATGACTGCTTCGGCTATGTAGGTCAACAAGAATGGAGTTTCCCCCGTAGCTGACCTTCTTGTAGTCCGGTAGGACCATAATACGTTGTATAGCTGTTCGCACCACCTCTTTTTGTATACGCCTAGCTTATTCTTTAAGTTCATTGCTATGGTTTTGTTGGTTGCCTCCGCTTGCCCGTTTCTCTTGGGATATATCGGAGGTGACTTGTTCTTCTGAATGTTAAAGGTATCAAACAACATATCCATGTTCTTTCCTTGTAACTGTTTGCCATTGTCTGAGACTATGGCGGCTGGTATTCCAAACCTGCATATGATTTTCTCAAACAAGAACTTAAAGACATCCGTGTCTCTAATTCTTGCCAAAGGATTTGTTTCCACCCACCTGGTGAAGTAATCCGTAGCCACGATAAGATATTTTCTTTTCGGTGTTCCCTTTATCAGAGGTCCGACTATATCAACCCCTCATTTGACAAATGGCCAAGGGTTGATAACCGAGTTAAGCTCCGTTGCCGGTGCTTTGATTTTATTGGCGAAGCATTAACATCTTTCATATCGCTTAGCCACATTCTTTGAATCTTCGTTCATGCTTAGCCAGTAATACCCTTGCAGTTTGGCTTTAACCGCCAAGAACCTTCTTCCGCTATGGTTGCCAGCATCTCCGCTGTGTATATCATGGAGTATTCTCCTTCCTTCGGTTTGTGAGAGGCATCACATTAGGGGTCCGAGAAATGACCTATTATATAGTATTCCATCACGAAGGCTATACATTGCTGCTTTTGAATCGAGTTTCCGATCTTCTTTAACGTCGGATGGTAGTATACCTTTATCAAGGTACTGGTGGATTGGAATTCTCCAATCATCTTCCGCTTCGTTTCCATTTCCTTCATCTGGCATGGATTGGTCTTCGTCATACTCTTTCACTTCTTCGTCTGATCCTTGTATATCTTCGCTTGTTTCTCCCTTGTCTGCTTTTCTCATGGCCCAAGTTTGGATGGCCAAAGCCTCTTCAGCTCCTGAGATTGGTCCTTCTATCGAAGGTTCGTATATCCTTCCAATTTGCACAGCGGTGGTGTTCCTGTCCCTTAGCATAGAGGATATGAATGCTAAGGCATCTGTGTGTCTGTTGTCCTTTTGGCATACATGTTTGAATGTTATGCTGCTGATTTTGGACGCATGTTCCTGAGCTAGCTTCAAGTACGAAGATATCACCGGATCCAAAGTTTGGTACTTGAGTTCAATTTGTCTAATGACCAGCTGAGAGTCACTAGTCAATCGAACATCTGACAATCCTAGCTCCCGTGCCAAGCGTAAACCATGTACGACCGCTTTGTATTCTGTGATGTTGTTGGTATATTGTTCAAATTCTAACCTGAATGCGTAGATGAGTCGGTCTCCGGTTGGGGTCGTTATTACAATCCCTATGCCTGCTCCTTCTCCGTTGGAGGAGCCATCTACGAATATTTCCCACCTTCGTGAATTCTGAGGTTCCAGCAAGTCCTCAGAATCTTGCTTGTCTTCCTCCATCCCTTGGATGTCTTCTATTTTCGCTTCATCGCTGAGAGGTAAGTCTGCCAGAAAATCTTCCAAGATTTGTAAGCATCGCGAGGTGTTCAGCCATCTCGTACTAAACGAAAGAAAAAGAGATCCGGGCGGTCCGGGGGGGACCACCACGGCTCCTCTCTTCTCGAGAATCCATACACCCCTTATCGGGCGTCGTCGTCTAGGCATTCCCTGACAAGCTTGATTCGCTTTAAGAACCTGCTGACCAAGTGAGATGCTTGCTCTTTCAGTGGATTCGGGTCCCTCTGATCGTCGAGCTCGTCGAATCTGATGCGGAAAAGGGACAAGCATCGGATAGTATGAGCACCTTCGCCATTTCTTGAAATCTCTCTTCTGATTCAAAATCGCGGTGTAACGTGTACCCCCGCGAACCAACATCCATGATACGAACACCAAAATCAGAATAAGAAAGAAAAAGATATCGTGATGTAAGTCCATGATTCCTTGCATCATAGGTGTAGCTGCATCTTGAGATCTTAGAAGGATTTTTTGGCGCTCAGTTAGTTATATTCATTTGTTTATAGCTCGGAATACTTTTTTTAAGCTAAGGCCTTGCTTTAGTTTTAGGCTCTTATTCATCTGGTTAAGTATAAAGTTTATTTGCTTGCTCTTATTTCGAATTGGAGAGAAATGTGGAAGTGTTTCGAAAATTATTTGGAATTGTTTGATCATGGCATTCCATTTTGCCACCCTTCCAATTTTCTCCGTGCTGTCGAGAATTTGACATATCTGAGCCTTTGTAAAGACTCGGATGGTATGTGCGTCAAAATATATCCTTAGTTTTTGTGTTGCCACTACTAAGGCATATATGAGTTGCTCCACCTTGGTGTAGTTACACTCCGCTGAACTGAGTGTCTTACTGATGTAATATATGGGTTTTTCTCCTTGCCCTTGGACTCGTACCAACACTGCGCTTTCAGCATAGCTTGTTGCTGCTAAGTAGAGAGTGAGTACCTCACCTGGTGTGACTACTAATTTTCCCATAGTCTACGTAATGTATACAGCTCGGAGGATCTAATACTAAGTAGTATTGATATCTCAGTTGAATGGATAATTCTAAGTAATAAAAGATACTCAAGATCACTATAATAACGAAGAGCACAAATGTAAGGTAAATGCTAACAAGTTATCATGAGACACAAGAGATTACGTGGTTCGACATTTGTCTACGTCCACGGGATAATGAGTGATTGTTTGTATTAAGTTGTGGTGGTTACAAAGATCTTAAATGCTTCCCAAAGTAATAGAGAGAACTCAAGTTAAAGTAAATACTTAAGTTCTAAACATTAAAGAGGTATAAGCTTAAGACTAGATCTTCTTTTACTAGATATTGAATGCCCCTTGTTTGTTGGTGAAGCTTGGTATTTATAGCCCCTTCTGATCCAGATATATCTTTGCCGTCTTTGAGTCTATCGTCCCATGATATATCTTCCGTACAAATGGTACATTCGTTCACCGCACGCTTTCTCCAGTCGGATTCTTCCACCCCAGCTGACCCACGTTCCTTCGGGAACTACCCAACCTCATTACAGATTGTACCTTCGTTCACCACTAGCCTTCGCCAATTAGACTCTGCCACCTCATCTCTCTCCACGTGCTTTGGTCAAGCGTGTAGATAAGAGATTTACGCATTTAATGCTGATTGGATGTGTCATCTACCTCCGTCCCTTCGCCAGCTGCCTCTCTCTAGGCTAGGTTCTACTTTTCCATCTTAGCCGTCGAGGTATCCCTCCTTGGGATGGGATAAAGTCGATCTGCGAAGGTGTCTTCTGCTACTCAGATTCCTATGTGTAACGAGGGCTACACAGTTATCCTGCATGTGACCACTAAAACCGTGACACGTGCTCCACAGAATATTGATATTCACAGTTTGTCCATTTTCTTTCATATTCTACCGTTTGGTAGGATTGGAAGAAAAATCTTCCGTAACGCCGCCATTTTTGCACGTACCGGTTGGGTGGTCCCCATGTGTTCTCTCATGCAAAAACTTCCCCTTGAGTTTCGGGACATCCAAATTTTTGGATTCTCTAGCCGCCTATAAGAAGAGAATAAAAAAGAAATTTCATTAACTTTCCTCTCTCCTCACGAACTGTCGCTCTCTATCCCTTTCTCAGAGATTTTCTTTGTCGCATTTTCTTCTAACTGTTGGTTTTCTCTTCGACTTCCAAAGCTCTTGCTTGCTCTTCATCAATAAGGTTAGCATATACTCACCTTTCATTTTGATGTAGCTTTTCATATTTTCCATACTCGGTTCTGTTTTTCTTTCTTTGGTTTTTTGAAGTTGTTGTTGTACTTGCATGTGAGAATTCTGATTTCCTCCTGCCTCTTTATGTTGTATGAGAACTTGGGTTTGTTTTCATTTTCACCATGATTATGCCATGATTGTTCTTTTTCTGCAATTTCGAAATAATCCTCCACTTCGCATCATGGAGGGATTGAGTTGTATTCCTTGGTTGGTTTAGTTAAACCCATGCCCAAAGTATGCTTACTTTTGCCCCAAATATGTTTTTGAGTCGTCTGCAAATTTCATCCGCCATTGTTGAAGGACTGTTCTTCCTGCTAATGTTAGGAATTATGAGACTTTCGAAGAAGCCTACGCGGAAGGATCCGAGGCCTAGATCGTCCACTGAGCCACCTCCGCGGATGGATCATCCTGATGCTATGCCCTCTCCACCCCTGAGGATACTGAGATACCTGAGGGAACTGAGATGGTTGTGGAAGCTGAGGCTGAAGAGGTTGTTGTTGAAGATCTTCCTCCTCCTCCACCCCACTATGAGCTCCAAAGTTTGCAGCTGCGTGACAAGGATAACTACTTGTTAGAGCATAGCTCGGTTGAACCCACCAAGTGTTGGTATGTTAAGTTTGGTTGTCATATTTTAGTGAACCAAAACTCATTTAAAGAGTCGCTTGATTATTTACTAGAGTCAACTTCGTATAGGTTAGCTAAAAAGTTACTAGGATATGAGACTTACAAGTATTACGTGAAGACTTGAAGAATATGAAGAAGTAAAGAACTACAACGACGACATCATCCTTCCACTTGAGGTTAGTAATATTTTGACTTAAACTGTTTCATTCCCAACGTATCTTTCAAGTCGTACTATATTGAAAACATAAATGCGAAGCTGTGTATGGATATATTACTCTAGTAGTGAGACATGATCATATGATCATAGTATTAGGGAATTAGACTACGAAGTATAACGCTTATCTTTTGAACTTCGTAGATATGACATCGACATAATCTTACGAATGTTGTTATGATTATGTGAATGGGTAGTTGAAGATTTCATCCTAGGAAACAATGTTTTACATTTGTTTTAAAGAAGTACATTCATGAACTTGTTTTATGAATCGAAAGGGAAATCGCTAGGCTTATTGGTACGGCTATTCATTGCAAATCTTTGGATTACCAATATGTGAGATGGTAGAACTGATCGTAACTTTGTTATGTATCTTGGTACAACTAATCACAATGCCTGACTTATGATTTGGTATTACTAGTTTTGATTAATTAGTGTAACCGATCCTAAGTAATCACCTGAGATGGTATGATGGATATATGTAATTGGTGTGATTGATCCTAGTAATTGGTGTGACCGATCACAGAGTTGTGTAATTGATCCTTATAATTGGTGTAACCGGTCCTAGTAATTGGTGTAACCGATCCTGGTAATTGGTGTAACCGATCCTAGTGACTGGTGTGACCGATCACAAGCAATACCATGTGTATATGGTAACCGGTCCTGGTAATTCAAAGATATTCCTTAATAGCTAAAGGAGAATCCCGGATCGAAATAAATTGAGAATCTTTTAATTAAGGTTTTTAGTTTTATATGCTTTTAATTTCCAGCAATTAAAATGCATATCCTTAGAAAATAAAAATTAGTAATGTGCATTTACTAGTTGGAGATTTTCTACTGAGATTTCAGTCAATATTTAGATAGAGCATTTCCAGGAATTATGAAAACCGTTTTTTCCCTTATTGCATATCTTTGAGAATATTCGGTTTTGGAAATTCCTTGGTGTCCAAACTTCCTTGTCTATAAATACTGAAGTTTGCATTTCTAGCAAACTAATCCTCAGAGCCAGCAAAACTACCTAGTTGTGTTGTTACTGGTGAAGACGCCTATTCGGAGAGGAAAGTAACCTAATTAGGCGAAATCTCTTACGGCCGCTCGGTTTAAAGACTTCTCTGGGATTGAGAAGCTCTATTAGTACCGTTGGTGGGAAACTAGATAATTGCAGTTTATTATTAGTTTTCGATTGATTTGATTGACTAACGGTGGTTGAACTTTGATTGCACCTAGTTTGTTTATGCTTGAGAATCTTCTCTTCTGATATAAGATTCACTCAAACTTGATCGAAGTTTCGACGGGAGATCTTTAGACTGTTTGTAGATCTAAAGACGTCTTGTGATAATCCATTGTTAACAGACTCCATTCTGTATGTGATTGATCACAAGAGATTCAAGTTGTTTGTGTGCAGGTGTTTATTGAAGATCTAAGAAGATTTGAAGACGAAGAAGATTTCTGATTTGGGTTCATAATCTTTGGTGTGCACAAAACTTGTTTCGGCTCGAAAGGGATCCAACTATAATCGGTTTATCTTTGTGATATATTGGATTGATTAGTTGAGTAGATCGGCATCAATACAATTCTTTGTGATTCAAAGTATTGATTGAAAAATCTAAACAATTACTGTGGTAGTTGTTATTGGATAGATCTAAGAACCTGACAAAGGAGTTTATTGGGATAAACGGAAGAGTCTTTTGTTAAACTCATATCACGTTGTTTGAAAAGAGTTGTTACCGAACAAATTTGTTGTTCCTTTACTATTTGGAATACTAACCAAAGGAATTGTTCCAAGTGCGTGACTTATTGCAAGTTGGAGGCGCAAAGATACTGAGGGAACTAGGTGAACTATAGGTTTAGTTGTTTGGTCTCAACTATACGAAGTTGGTTTGATTTTGTATAACGGCTTAATTCTGAGAGTATTCAATTCTGGACTAGGTCCCGGGGTTTTTCTACATTTGCGGTTTCCTCGTTAACAAAACCTTGCTGTGTCTTTTACTTTTCTATTTCCGCAATTATAATTGTTTTATTATAATTATAAGTAAAATACACAAACTTTAATTCCTATCTATTTGATAGCAATCCTATAGTTTTTGGTTAAGTCCGAACCTATTATCAAGTAAACATACTTCGTTGTTGTATTGTCTCGATCTTGTATCCATAGTCAATCACACAAGTTATCTTGTTGTCGTATTGTCTCGATCTCGTATCCGTCGACGATCACACGAAGTGTGAACCGATTAGTTGTATTGTCTCGACTTAGTCCATAAACAATCACTTTCGGAGAAAGGACTTATAGGTGGAAAAGTTTTAGATTGAGGTATATTTGGGTACCCTCGTCTTTTCACTACTCTCATTTATCCTTGGGTGAGATTTCCAAGTCTTTTCGCCTGCATAAGTTTGACATCTCTTTTGTCGATTGCCCTGATGTTCTCACTGAATCCTTAATCCGAAGCTTCCTTTATGATGAGAACAATATGTTGATCAGTGTTGTCCAGTTGGCCGCAGGTATGCTCCTGCCTTTGTTTAGTAGAAAGGATCCTTTCTATTATGATGTTTTGTCTACCAGGGATGACCCGGTGAACAAAACTCAGGTCTGAGGTATCATGCAATACACTGGTAATTATTGGCGCGCCCTTCATGAGTGTTGGTACCATAGCAAGGGTAAGACTACTTTGAAGTCTTATGACCCTTTTGCTCCTGGGAGGTCTAAGCAAGAGGATTGCACCCCTGCCAACTTCAATGCTACTTATGCTGATGTCATTCAGAAAAGAAACCTTCTTCCTTGGTGTGTTGGCCCTCACCGTATCCATGTTACTGCTAAGCAAATTAGGGAAGGTAATAATCTTCGTTTGTTGGAGGAGATTGACAAGACTGGGTTGACTGTTATCCCTTACTCTGCTAAGATTTTCTTGCCAAAGCCTGATCGCAATCGTCTTGAACATGATGATTGTTGTGCGCGTACTCCTCTTCGTGTGGTGGGTCCCTGGGCCTTTGGTTTTACTACCGCAGATCCCAACGTCCCTCGTACAACTTTCTCTCTGCCTGCTAAGTATGATGGATATCAGCCTTGGGGTTTCAACCCTGCTACTTCTCATGAGGTAACCTTCGTTTGTTACATAAGTTTTTTGTTTGTGGCGTTTGCTAAGTATTTTGATGGTTCCTTTGTAGCCATCCCCTACTCCTTCTGCTAGGACTGCTCCGGGTTCTGCTGCTGGGACTGCTCCGGGCTCTACTGGTAATTCCGTAGCTACCAAGACCAGAAAAATGAAGGCTTTGGTTGAAGCAGCTAAGCCAACACCTGCGAAGGTAAGGATTATAACCCTACCTTAGTGTTCATAGATTCCTTAGTATTTTCCCCTGATCCTTAGCTTGTGCATGTGTTCTTTTATAGTCTTCCAAGAAGAAAGGCAAGTTGAAGGCTGTGATTGATGTTGAAGAATACGATGAGGATCCTAAGGCTGCTGAGGAAGAACAAGATGACAGGGATATGGAGGACGTCGAGGATACCACCCTTAGTCTCCACTTAGATGACATTGAGGAAGATTTTTCCAAAGATAGCCCTAGTCCCCTTTGTGCTGGTTCTGTGGAAGGTGATAACCTCCAAGTTGATGGTGGCTCTTTGTTGGTAAGCCCCGTTAGTGCTCAAGTTGCAGCTCCTTATTTGCTGCCAAAGGTACCCTCATTTTCTGCTCCTGGTGATTTGCAGCATGTTTCCTTGGCTACTACTAGTGTTTTGGTGATATCTTCAAAGAGCCTCTCGTCTTCTCCTGCCACTTCACTTCATTTGAGTGGTTCGTTTGCGAGGGATGTTGCTCCTATGGTGAGGGTTAGTAGTTCGGACTCTCAGCCGAAGAAGAAGGTTGTGATTTCACTTTCCAGCTTCTCCTTCAATGCTATGCCTACTTCTTTGGGAAGCGCTCAATATGTTTATACTGCCCCTGCTAGAAAGGTTGTTGGACCTCCACCTTCATCACCAGATTAGACCGTATTGGGTAATCTTCCTTCTGCTGGTGATATGGACTTGGGTGGTACTTCTAGTCAAGCATTTTCTTCCGTTCCCAGCTCATCCACCATGCCGTCTCTTCGTCGTGGTGAGGATTCAGTACTTTTGCCCCATGCTCATTTTCAAGCGACTGGTGGGGTTATTACGGATCTTGGGAAGGGTAAGTTACCTGAGAACTTGATCCTTGGGAGTTCTGACAATGCCATACTTAAAGCCATACTATGGGATTCAAAGGGTCCCTTTTCTGCTGAGGTTGATCGTCATCAGCTGGATGAATCTTTGGAGGTTGCTTCAAGGTTGGATACTTTGACTGCTTAGTATCAAATGGCCAAGGATCTATTCTTCGATCTGGACTGCCTTCGCTCTAGTCATAGATTTGGTGAAATCCGTAGGGGAAGCATCCAAGAGATGGAGATCTTCATGGATACCTATGCTGATTTCCTTCCCCGTCTCTCCTTGTTCTCAGTTAGTAGTTCTTATCTTATTGTTTTGCGCATTGTTTTGAACCTTCGTTTGTTCTTATGCTCTGTTGTTTGCATCTTTGCAAACAAATCGATGTTGGGTGTACCTTGTTCAAGTTTTATAGGGATAAGTGTACTCACTTGAGTGCTCTGTTGGAGTGTGCCCGTCAAGATTATGCCTTTGTTAGAGCACAACAACCTTCTTCCGTGATGCTGCTTCTGCCACCAAGGTACCTTTGTTAGAGAGCGAACTGAGGAAGACTCATAGGTCCCTAGAAGCTTGTTTGTTGGCTCTTGAGAGAGCTAATAATGTTGTGAAGGTTACTGAGGAGGGACGCAAGGATGCTGATTCTGCTTTGGCTGCTGAATCCTCCAAAGTCATAGGTTCATTCCTCATTTCCTTTAGCTTTCTTTTCATTTTTTTTTCTGGTAGTATAGTCTTGAGAGAACCTACGCCTGTCAGCTGGTAGCTCCGGTGAGCTTAGACATCTTCGGGAACAGGTAGCTAAGTTGACCTCCGATATTGGGTATTATCAGAAGAAATCTGATAGGTTGATGAACGTGACTGTTCATAATGAGGCTCAAATCTCCCTTGAGTCTGCTCATAACTCAGACCTTGTGAATAAGATGGCTTTGCTCCATAAAGAATGTGACGAGACCCTCAAGTGGAAAGGGGATCTTATTTTAAAGCAAAAGGAGGATATTTCCTTAGTTGAGAAACGTCTCTCAGCCCAAAAAATTACCCGTAAAAAGTATTACGCAGATTTTGAAGATGCCTGTGCTTCCTTAGCCAAGGTTACTGCCGAGCGTAATGTATTATCCTCTGAGGTTTGTTCTCTTTAGAACAAACTTAGTGAAGTTTCTTCAATGCCCTCTTCCATGTCTCATGCATCTATGGTCAAGAGATTGGAAGAGTTAGAGAATGTTTACCAAGTCTTATCCTCTGAAAATGCTTCGCTCCGGATCGACATCGATGATCTCCGGACCAAACGTGATACTCTGGTAGAAGATCTTAACGCTGCTGAGGAAGATCTTGCCGAAGCCCAGCATAGTTTAGAGGATTCCCTTAGCCATGCTGGAGGTAGCTTAGGGTTTCCTTAGCCTTCTTTGTGCCCTGCATTGTCTTTTCTCTTTACTCATCCCTTGTATGTCCGCAGGTCTCCAGGAGCAGCTTGTAGGTGTGAATGCTAAGGTCAGCCATCTCGAGAGCCAAGTATCTTCATTGGAGATAGCTCGTCAGTTTGATACTGCTGCAAAGTTTAAAGCTGGGGCACTTCAGCAGGCCAATGACCAACTTAGCGCTCAGATGACGGAGCTTCATCGGAAATCATCCTCGGATCTGGAGGTTCAGTCCTCTCAGATGAAGGTGCAGTTCGAGCGTTCGGCTATTGATTATATCAACAATGCCTTTACTGAAGCTGAACTCCAAGCTGATGGAGTTGTCTTTCCCCGTCTTCCTTATCCTTGATTCTAGTGTCTCGAACCTTATTTAAGTAAACTCTTTGTTGTTTTGTGTCCTCAGCTGAGGTACCTTTTTTAGCTAAGAGGTCTCCCTTCTTTGAAATAATGCTTTCTGGTGATTTGAGCCTTTGTTATCTGCCATGCAACTTTTAAGAAATGTTAGACATATTTTGATAAAATTATCATTTCACTTATGTTATTGCATGAATACTTTGTTTAGATGTAATGTGTCTAACTGGTTGCACAATCAAGTTATCACAAGGTGCTAAGGTATGTTTAACCTTTGGTGGAACATTCAACGTCCTACCAGGATATCCTTTGGCCATAAGGTATCATGGTGGCGAAGATCCCTACGTGGGCAATAATTTTCCTGTAACCCCTACGCGTTCAGCGCGATGGCTGCTTTACTTCGACAAAGTATCTCTATAGGGGATATCTTATTTTTTCTTATGCATCATGGAAGGAGTCGTCGCCCCGAGGATCCGAGATTGACATATGCGCAGTTATGCCTTGCCTTGCCTCATCGTCACTCCTGATGGAGGGTGTCTATTCTAACCCAATTGTATTAATCAAAGTTAATATTTTAGCAAAAAGTTTCTTTCATTGATTAGTAAGGTCTATAATACCTTTGGTCAGGGATGGAACATGGTGGGCTATTGCTCGTTCCTTTCTTCTCCTGAGTAATCACCATTCTCTTATGGGTAGTACTTTTTTAGGTACATTGCATTCCAAGGGTGCTGTAGTACTTCACCTTTGAGGGTTCTTAGGTAGTAAGACCCTTTTTTGGCGATATCGTGTATGATGTAGGGCGCATCCCATGTCGGATCTAGCTTGCCCCACTCCTTCTTTCTTTAATATAGCGGTATCTGATGTAGCACGTATTCCTCAGCCATAAAATTCCGAGGGATGACCCTTTTGTTGTATTCCCGAGCTAACCTACGTTGATAGTTTACCATCTTTTGCAAGGCTACCTCCCTTCTTTCTTCAAGGTCATCCAGCTTCTCTAACATCAAGTATGTTATTAGATTTTTCTCCCAAGCCTCCGTTTTTTTTGTTGGGAGTATAAACTCCATTGGGATGACTACTTTGGCTCCGTAGGTCAATAAGAATGGAGTTTCCCCCGTAGCTGACCTTCTTGTTGTTTGATAGGCCCATAGGACGTTGTGTAGCTGTTCGCACCACCTCCTTTTGTATATGGCTAGCTTCTTTTTTAAGTTCATTGCTATAGTTTTGTTGGTTGCCTCCGCTTTTCCATTGCTCTTAGGATATATTGGAGTTGACTTGTTCTTCTGTATGTTGAAGGTATCAAACAACATGTCGATATTCTTTCCTTGTAGCTATTTGCCATTGTCTGAGACTATGGCGGTTGGTATTCCAAACCTGCATATGATTTGCTCAAACAATAATTTGAAGACATCTGTGTCCCTAATTCTTGCCAAAGGCTTTGCTTCCACCCACTTGGTGAAGTAATCCGTAGCCACGATAAGATATTTTCTTTTCGACGTTCCCTCTATTAGAGGTACGACTATATCAACCCCCCATTTGACAAATGGCCAAGGGCTGATAACCGAGTTAAGCTCCGTTGCCGGCGCTTTGATTTTCTTGGCTAAGCGTTAACATCTTTCACATCGCTTAGCCATGTTCTTCGAATCTTCATCCATTCTTAGCCAGTAGTATCCTTGCATTTTGGCTTTAACCGCCAAGGACCTTCTTCCACTATGGTTCCCGGCATCTCCGTTGTGTATATCATGGAGTATTCTCCTTCCTTCGGTTTGTGAGATACATCGCATTAGGGATCCTAGAAATGACCTTCTATACAGTATTCCATCACGAAGGTTCTACATTGCTGCTTTTGACTTGAGTTTTCGAGCTTATTTAACGTCGGATGGTAATATACCTTTGTCAAGGTACTGATGGATTGGAATTCTCTAATCATCTTCCGCTTCATTTCCGTCGCCTTCATCTGATATGGACTGGTCTTCGTCAGACTCTTTCGCTTATTCGTATGATTCTTTCATCTCCTCGCTTGTTTCTCCCTTGTTGGCTTCTCTCATGGCCCAAGTTTGAACGGCCAAACCCTCCTCAGCGCCTGAGATAGGTCCTTCTATCGAAGGTTCGTATATCCTTCCAATTTGCTCGGCAGTGGTATTTCTGTCCCTTAGCATAGAGGATATAAATGCTAAGGCATCTGCGTGTCTGTTGTCTTTTCGGCATACATGTCTGAATGCTATGTTGGTGATTTTGGATGCATGTTCCTAGGCTAGCTTCAAGTACGAAGATAGTACTGGGTCCAAAGTTTGGTATTTGAGTTCGATTTGTCTAATGACCAACTGAGAGTCACTAGTCAACCGAGCATCTGATAACCCTAGCTCACATGCCAAGCATAAACCATGTATGACCACCTCATATTCTATGATGTTATTGTTATATTGTTCGAATTCTAACCTGAATGGAGGAGACATCTATGAATATTTCCCACCTTCGTGAATTTTGAGGTTCTAGCAGATCCTCAGGATCTTGCTTGTCTTCCTCCATTCCTGGGATGTCGTCTATTTCCGCTTCGTCGCTGAGAGGTAGGTCTGCCAGAAAGTATGCTAAGATTTGTGATTTCTCAGCCTTTCTTGTTTCGAAAATTATTTGGAACTGTTTGATCATGGCATTCCATTTTGCGACCCTTCCAATTTTCTCCGCGATATCGAGAATTTAACCTATCTGAGCCTTTGTGAAGACTCGGATGGTATGTGCGTCAAAATATATCCTTAGTTTTTTTGTTGCCACTACTAAGGCATATATGGTGTAGTTACGCTCCGCTGAACTGAGTGTCTTGCTGATGTAGTAGATGGGCTTTTCTCTTTGCCCTTGGTCTCGTACCAACACTGCGCTTATAGCGTAGCTTGTTACTGCTAAGTAGAGAGTGAGTATCTCACCTGGCTCTGGTTTCTATTAGATAGGTACCGAGGCCAGGTACTCCTTGATTTTTGGGAAAGCTAGTTCGCAATCCGTGGTCCACATGAACCTGCTTCCTTTCCTTAGTGTTGATGGTGGCTTTTAGTTCATGGCTAAAATTGTAAAACCCTATATTTAATGCGTCGTTGTTATGCAAAGAAACTGAGCCATTTAAAAGTGATGAGTGCTCAAGCCTATCTACTTACAACATGTATTGAGCAATTCAGTATATTTATATGAAATTTATCCAGAATGGTGCGTGCAACAACAATCCCAAATATTCTGTAAAATTCTGAGTATTTGTTCCATACCATGTTACCAGTTGAAATCTTAATACTGACATGACATGACGACTAATGTTTGCTCTCAGCTGAGTAACATGAATCTCCCGAAGTGTCAGGATTAAAATGTGTGTAGAAGTACTCAATCAGAGGCATGCAAAGTTGCGCTGCGCTTTAATATTAAATTAGTGATTTTTGTATCAGTATGCAAAATTCACAAAAATTTGATTGGTTTTGCGGCAACCCGCAAAATTCAGTCCTTTAACCTAATCAATTTGTAAAAATTAGGTTTTTGGCACCCTGCGCAATATCTCGAACCTTATTGGTCGAGACCAAACCTAGGTAAGCTAGGCAATTAATACGCCATGGACTAGTAGGAGCAAAGTCCTACCAAAAATCAGAAAACAAGAAATAAAAGAGGAGCTGCGACAAATAGGAGCAACAACAAGAGGATGCGTGGCCACGCCACATGGCCGGCCAGTTCGCCCTAGCGGGCACCACCTGAAGCCGGATGACCACGCTCCATGTTGCCCTTGCCGGCCCCTTTTTCCATCGACCAATTAGTTCGCTCTAAATGCGCCACGCTCACTTGGAATGTTGTCGGGCCCATGCCACTTGCCGTCCACCTTTCCAATCAAACAATCAGGTCGCTTTAAACCCGCCATGCGCATTAAATGAAGCCAAACTGCGGCAACACCTAGTGGTCGTCGCGTCAACATGGCCGTCATGCCAATTAGCTAATCAACCTGCCAAACTGCGCCGACATGATAATTGGCAGGCCATGCTATTCCGCGGCAGCAATATGCCAACGTGACATAATAGCGCAGCCGCGTGCTATCTCACTTTTCGCTCGTGGACAACGCTATAACAAACTCTAACCAGGGTATTCTGATAAGAATAAAACTCTTGTTTTAATGGCATTGGTCGAATCAAGAGGAAACCCTAATTCCTAGTCATGGCCTAATTTATGCCACTTCGGACCCACAACATGCCACAAGCCATGTGGGATTCAGAAGACCCTAAAAGTGGCGCCCGCGCCATATTATAGCTACCCATGGCTATCCCCGCGTCCATGGTTGTTCCTACATTATGGCCTTGCCATGATTTCTTTATTTAACGTGGCCGCGACAGTGTTTGTCAAAATGCCACCATATCGCAGCCACATAGCCACACACTCTAATTAGGGTTTTGACATGCCAAACCCTAATTTGGAAGGCCGCTATACCGACCCATGCCAAATAATGCCATCCAAGGCATTAAGTTTGTTACAACAACTAAAGCCAATATTGTTGAGTCATATTTGGACCTAACACCAATATACCAAGATATAGTGGCCGCGGCTACGCCAGGCAGGCGCCAATTGCGCCGCTATGCCACTGGCAGGCGCCACTCCGCCCCTATGCCACAGGCAGGCACCATTATGCCCCTATGCCACTGGCAGGCGCTAACGAGACGTGGCCATAATCAACGGCCACCCTCTTCCATAAATTACAATCTCGGTCGTCCAACTTCGCCAGCCGAATTGACCGGCCTAGATTAAATCTTAAGTGACCAATCAGAGACTAACTTAATAGCGTCACACGCTATTTCTTACGGTAAATCTCATGACTTAGCTCGCCATACCTGATCACCAGCCGCCTAGTTTGTGCGCGATTGTTCAGAATAACTAGGTCTTGCACACAAGACCCACTCAGCAATCTGCTGCATATTTTCCACGAAATACTCGAGACATCAAACATGTCACAAACTGGGGGATGCTCACTGGGGTATTGGTCTGGCGGTTTACAGTGTGCGGCGTGCAACACGTGCATTACAAAAAAGTGACGGGAAAGGGCAGACGGTTAGTGAGTAGTGGGTGTAAGGCTGACCAGTCTTCCCTCGTGATGGAAACATGATGGTCACCACTTTTTACACGACTCCACTACTTAACTGTCTCCACTTCCTACGAGATCAGGGGCTCAATCATGACTTGTATAAATAGGTTTTCGACCTATTTTGACAAAAACAAGTGTGATCAACACAAGTATCCAGAAAAATACCAAGAAATTATAGCTTACATTCCACAAGCCAGTTCCATATTCTGATACAAGCCATAAAACAGCCACACCTTCAAAATTCAATATTTTGATCTCAATACCTTCTTCGCTTCCCTCCCTAAGATCAACCCTTCTCTTTCACTTTGTTATCGAAGCAAGACTGGAACGACCATTTCTTGGTTTAGGACAGGATTGTACAGATTGATCTCTCGAATCTAAAGTACTCCCGTGCAGTGCATTTGTTTAGGGTTTAGATTCGTTTCTCGGTGGCACACCCAAATTTACCATTTCCAGCAGAATCAGTTTTTACCCCAAAACAACTGGCGACCACAGTGGGAGATTAATCTCTCGGTTGCAAGATCAATTTTCAATTTCATTTCAATTTTCTCAATTTCAAGAGGGTAGATCTTAGATCTAATAACCAAAATTCACTTCAATCACCATTTCAAACTTTCCCTTTTATTATGTACCCGGGTCATTCAAACTCTTCCAAGATCATGAATGCTCGAAATTCGATCACCATGGAAGATATGACGAAAATGCTGGAAGACGTTATTATAAATCAGGCCAATATCGTCAAGCTGCAAAATAAGACATTTTGTCTCTTAAAGAGTATGGCAAACCGGTTGTGGCAAGAATCAGCAAACACTTGCTAGGAGGACGCCATCAATTTCAGAAGTAACAAAAAAAATGTTGAATCCTTTTCTGAAGTCTGTGCCTCCGCCCGCGATAATGCAGACAGAGTACGTAGTCGTATCGGACAGGAGCAGAAGAGGAATGGTCAACTAAACCCAACCAACGACAAAGAGATGGAACCATTTCACAAGGCTGAGAGAGGAGACCTTCCAGGTGTGTCACAATATTTGCAGGGTAAGGGGAAGGAGCCGGCCTATGAAACCTTGTTGGAAAACTTGTATCTCCAAACCCTCACAGAAGTTCAGAGAGTTGTCCAACAATCCACAGCCACGACCGCTCTAACCTCACTAAAAAGAAAAGCACCTGGAGAAGGGGAAATCTACCAAGGAACCTATGAGAACGGGAACTGCGCCAATGAACAGTATTCAGTCCAGCTACTTCACATCGCTATCACTGATGCGGGACCCTCAAGAGAAGTTGTGTTCCAATAGGATTGCCGGACTAAACGATTTGTGCTAGAATCAACACTCGTTCAAGCTTCGACTCCACCCCCGAAACGAGCTTCGCGTCAAAGCCTACGAGAGTTTCCACGACAACGGCCGGTTTCACAAGAGAAGCCGGACTCGAGCTACTCACGTTTCCCACTCCCCATAAGAAAAGTTTTGGAGTTACTGGAAATTTGGGTACGAGACGGGGCGGTTAAACTGCCTTCCGTATGGCGTCCGCCAACTGATCAATAAATGTTAGATTCAAGGTATTGCCACTATCACAGGTTCATCCATCATCCTACCAGTGAATGCAATTGTCTGAAGCGCATCGTACAAGAAAAGATCAATTCAGGAGAATTGCGCCCGGGAACTGAAGATCCTCCACTTTACCGCGGATCGACATAAAGACATTTTCACATAGACGCCCTGATGGGTCGGAGAACCGACTTTGTTTTACCGCAAGTGCACGGTGTCGAAAATGTAGACAACGGCAAATGTGGTTCGTTCCCACAAGGAGTGTGCAAATACTACTAATCAATACCAAAAATTACTAGTCGAAGAAAATAAGTATGTAGATAATCAAAAGCTAAAAGAATAAGAGTACTGTGGACAAAAGAAATATTAGAGGTAACTAACATGTTAGGGATTCGGGAATTCCATTGCAGAGTTGAATTTATATGTATCCTATCACAAAAGTCTCATATTACTCATACATGGTAGCAACACATAGCATCATACACGGAGGATTTATCGATAAAAAGCTCAATTATAATTCGCAAAAGATATGTTTGGTCTCGACTTAAAATTAGATATTCGAAGCACTAAATATACATGGCATAGATAGTCAATGAATAATCATGTAAAAATAATCAATCAAGTCTATAGAATGTATTTGTTCAATATCAAACTATGAGATATACTTGGCATAAAACATGAAGGAGTTATAAATCAAACACATCAATTGAGACACTCAAACATCGTTAAGCATAAATTTGACTTTGTTTTAGAACACAAAATAAACTAACATCTACAAGTTCATCCGTCGCCCTAACATGGAAAACTAGCAAAACATTGCAAGAAGAGAACAATCAAAATCGCAAACCCTTATCTCCCTATGTTCGGCTCTCTGGCCGCCTCCCTCTTTTCTGTTCGTCTCTGTTGGTGTATATCGATGTCACCAAAATTCCAAAATGCGACCTAGCAAATAACTGCTAAGGCCTGGTCCAATAACTGATATCCAGCTCCCTCCTAATTCAGGCCATGCCCAACTCCATCTTCTTTTCGCCAAACAGCACCAAGGACTCTAACAACCATCGAGCAGAGCCAGTCCAATCCCTGACCATCTCATCTTTGATTCCAACCAGCTCACTTCCATTCTCCCTACTCCGGCCACCACACAGACTAAATCCAGCTGACATACATCTCCAACTTAACTGCTCCAACAAACACCGCTGCGCCCATCGTACGAGAAGACACCACCGTTTTCTGCAATCAGCTTATATCACCTGTCGCTTCGGCCACAGCATCAACTTTCTTTCACCGAAAAAATCAACTCATCAAGCTCAGGCCATGCACTGATTCGGATCCCATTACCATCAGCTACCAGTTCACCGTTTCCCAAAACAAACAGCATACATCTCAACTTCTCTGCCAGACTTCAATATCAGACTACTTCGAACAGCAACCCACCAGTTATTCTTGCATCACCAGCTGTTAAACCACCAACACCATTTCATACCAAACCCAGTGTAGATTAGATATCAGCATCGTTTCCGTAGGTAATCAAGACAACCACCAATCTGAACGGCAAGAACAAATTCCCTCTTTGCAACTTCACATGCTGATGCTTCTGTTTTGGAAGTATAAGTTGATCTCCATCTGCCAAGAGACCATGAAGAAGACGCCAAGAATCACCTTGCTGATGAAGATAAGAAATTCTGAAATCCCCTCTTTCTCTTAACAAAAATGAGCACCACCTGCGATAAGAAATGATACGTAGTGGAAGACCTGGACACGTCTCCCATGTTCGTTAATCCCTTTAGTGGCTCACGTCTCAGAAACACATCTCATTGCTTCTTTTCATTTCTTTTAGCTAACACCTATGAAGGCACTTACTACTTGGACCATGTTAAATAATAATTAACGTGCTTTTCACTCCATTGTTTTCTGTCTCTGAAAATGGCAAGGTGGCGCTCCATAGAAAATTGAGCAACGGCAACACTTGATTGAGGTCTCTTCTTCTTGGTACGGCATTGGTGCTTTTAGCTGCAAACGCCAATTAGCCTCTAATTTAGCCGTTTTTCCTTCGATAACCGGATTACTTGTATTTCCAACGAAAGCACTAAAATAATGTCATTAGCCAGAATATCGAGTCCTAGCTAATATAAATATGGGTATAAAATGTAGCATCTAAGTGCTTATCACGCCCCTGATAAACGCTTCTTGCCTACTGAAGGAATGATAACCCTGTATAATTCCAGACGCTGTGAGAACAATAAAACGTCCAGGGACTTCTTATTGTTATGACTGCGTACACAATGGGTTCAGACTTGAAGCAATTATCCGGAAAATTCAGTTTTACTGGGAAGCCTCGTAGACGAGTAAGTTTCATCAAACAATGTTTACACGACTATTTGTTTTTAAACTCGCTGGGGTCTCGACACAGACATTAGTCCCATTTTGAGAATAAAAGCCAAGTAACCCAAATATGCTAAAATATCGTATTCCTCTAGTGTTTCCCTTTTCATGCAATATTTATAATTTCTTCCAAGTGGCTGCACCATTTGCATTCATAACTAAGATTCCAACTTATTAGTTGATCCAAATATCATTTAAAATGCTACTCACAAAATCATTTCAGAAACAAATCAATTCAAGCATCTCCACAGAGCAATTACCTACTAGTTCAAAACCAGAAAATCAAACCATAAAAGAGGCGTCTCTTGCCTTTCAAAAAAAACCTAAGGGGAGAAGGTTCAGAAAAAATAAAAAGCATTCAAGTGAAGTCGTCCAACAATGGCTCATTGTTCTTGGAGAAAGCGTTCTTCATATTCCGGAGAACAACCTGCTTCAACTTCAATTCCTGGGATAACTTCTCGATCTCCGCCTCATGTTGATTAATAAGATCCAGGAAAGGAACCTCATTCATTTCAGTTTGCAGCTTTTGGATTTTAGAAAGCCCTTCACAGAACCAGGAGGCGTTAAACTCAAAGCTCACACACATATCCCGATGGTACTCCCAGCTCGAGATTACTTCTCCAAAAACGGTGTGACCAGTCACACTGCACATATCATGGATTGAAGATAAGGCTTCCTCCACGCGTTTAACCAACGAAAAACGATTGTTAATCTTCTTGGTTGTTGCGATGTTCCCATACTTTTCCCATATTCGAGTATATAGCTCCGCGTACTTAGATGGTATGCTGAATCCTCCAATCAACACATGATCCTCAAAGGGAGCCACAAATGGAGGTTGAAAATGGCACCTGCAGCTGAATGTACGACTAGGGCTCCTTCAACTCTAGAAGATTTTTCAGAGACGATTGCGCTCACGGCCACAGGTGTGGTTTCCACTATCGAAAGCGCAGCAACACCTTCGTTATGATTAATCTCCATCTCAGGGTTATCCACAGACATGGTTTCTATGATTGAAGGCGCGACAACATCTTCATCGTGTTTAATCTCCATCTCAGGGTTATCTCCAGGTGCAGTTTCTTTCTGTAATATCACCGACTGAATATTTGTTTCATATCGAAAAATAAATAATCCAAGAAGAAAATAAAAAACGTGTGGGACTTACCAACGCATCTGCTGGCTCACTGGAAAAGTTAGACTCGCCGCTACTATATTCAGGAGTGCTTCTATCATCGTCGCCGGATTCTGAATCTTCTTCTTCCTCATCCTCACTTTCGAGAGATTCAGTATCGCCGAATCCCTCCTCTGAAGGCGCCATATTTTGGACACGTGCAAGTCTGGCAAAAGCATTCATACTCTCACCCCCTGGTTTCAAAAAAAAAAAAAGGGTTACTTAGTGAAGTCAGTCCGAAAATTCGGCTAGTCAAGAAGAATCACATACGTACCTGCATATTCGAAGAATTTAAAACCATAGGGGTTGTTGAAGCTGATCGGATACCACCTGCACAACTTTTTGATCTCCGCTCCTTCCCCTGGGGACTATCATCACCTTGTTCAGCATATTTCCGTTTACCCGAAGGAAGCGGCTTCAACAACTTATGATTTTCTAAGGTCTTAGAAGAAGGTTTTCCACGTGAATCCTTCATGATGTCCTGCACGAATCGATGAAGGCCAAGAAACTCCTTCTCCCAGAATTCTTTATACTTAGGGGTCATCACCGGCTTTCTTCTTGAGAGCAAAAATGGGAGGCTTTTCTTTGTTGCAAAAACACTACTATCAAAAACAGATGGCAAAAGATCTGTTGAAGGTGTCAATGGATGGTGAAACGGAATCCCCTGGTCGAAACCCATCTGACAAGAAGCTCTGTCAACATTATAAGAAACCACTTCAAAAGATCCCCTGAAGAAAGATGGGACATATCCAGGTATACAGCTTCGCATGAACACGATTTCTCCAATACTCATATCCTCTCCATCTGAATGCAATGTTGTGCCCGAGATGGAAGCGAAAGTATTCGTCTGAACTATAGATGTTTGATCCGGTTCCCAGGGACGAAAATTAACTGCATACATGTTATCAAGAAAATCGATGAGCCTTAAGCCGGGTTTTGGATGCTTCTTCAGCCAACAAAGTATACTAGCTCCTCCATATGTGCTGGAAAGCGAAGCTACATGATTAGGAGCATAATCTTTGAAATGCAACCACAACCATGCTTGTAAAAAGGCAATGTGAACATGTGATGCTACCTTCATACATCCGTTAAAAGCATACATGTCGGCTGCCAGGCAATCCAAATGGGTATACAAGGAACCAAGAAACAAGCTGCCTATGGGAAGAGCAACACCTTTCGCCAGCTTAATAGAAAATTTAACAAGCTTCCTTCTTATTTCCTTCTTGCCGGATCCATCATCAAAAAAATCTCTAGACAGCCACAAGGATAAAAACGCAGCGACACTGAGCGTGTCATTCAACACCTAACCCGGTTTCGGTTTCGTAGGAAACCATTCAGACACCCACCAAGTATAGAAACATTTTTCATCATTTTCCTGTCGATTATATCCTTTGGACTTCTTAACTAGAGTGGCATGCATTATTTCTTCTTCGTCGGACAAGCTAAAATCAAGATTCCCTATAACCGGAAGATTCAGCAACACAGCTACACTCTCTAAAGTAATAATTATCTCGCCCCATCTACATATGGCTGTGTGAGTGGACATGCACCATCTAGAGATGAAAGTAATCAAACCTGCAGCATCTTTCCTGATACAAAGTGTTGCTGATGCCATAACAGCATTCACGATTTGTGCCTTAGTCAGATCGTCCCTGACATGATCGTTACTCATCATGTACCTCATCCATCCATCGTAAGAGCGCAGCGGGTTATGACAAATCTTGAAGTCAATGGGAGAAGCCGGATACTCATTCCTCTGGAGACAAAACCGTATCACACGCTCTGGAGAAATCGACTGAACAGTTCCTCCATTCTTCGAATCAGTAAGGAGGGTTATTACATGGTCGGGGTGTGTCCTTGTTTGTAACTGTGTAAGACCTTGTGAAGAATTCATCACCTACATTCGGCCTATCTTTGAAATTGTTAACACTTCCCAGTGTAGCAGCAGAAACATTTCCAGGTGACATCTTCTCCAAACAAGAATTCCTTATGTTACTGTTCACTTTTGGAATAACTACAATTGAGAAAAACGGGAAAAGAGTCACTACTTTGAGAAAAGCCATGCACATGGATTTTGCCGAAATTGGGTACAATCACTAATGATCGAATTTACATAAGGCAGTATGGAGCTCATACGCCAACAACAAGATTTTATATGGAAATATTTTCTTTGGCCGCAGGACATGACACCCACGGCCAAGATGAATGGGGACTCGCGTCCACTCAAACAAAAAATGTGTGTCTTTCCGCGGGAATTATGCCCACGGCCGAAAACCTAAAGCTAGGTTTTACAAAAAGATGAGCAAACATCGGCCACTCGCCTATGGATTCTTTGCTCGCCTTGCTAGCAACACTAATGGTACTGATTACCTTGGTATTAGCGTCGTTGTTAATACTACTACTGCCAACAAAGAGGGATCATTCATATTGGGATAAGTTTTCAAGTTCATGGGAGCTACACCTACGGCTAGGGTTCACACCAACACACAAGAATAAACAAAATTCCAGAGGAAAGGAAGAGACGTTGGAGTACATACCTGGATTGCGCTCGCCTTCTTGTGCTACTGCTATTCCTCCTACTGGTCATCTCTCAATTAACGCGCCCTTGATGCTACAATGAAGACACAGAAGTGACGCCAACGGAAGATTTAAAAAAAAAATCGACGCCCTTTTATACACGCAGCGTCTTGAGAGTTCGAGTGGAAAAAGGAATCCATCTTGGATTCACGCACGGACGAGGGAATCTGAGCCCGCTGAGCTAACTCCCACGGATGAACTAGCGGCGCGCCAACACCAAGTATGCTAGCCGTGCAGTCCCATGCTCAAAGAACAATTTTTCCTCTCCTGGTAACCTTTATCTCCCTGATCATATTAATTTCTTTCTCTATCTATCACCATCTATTGCTTACCCCGCAACAATGTCACTGTTACGTACTAAGCGGGGGACTTAATGTTGATGGTTGTTTTTAGTTCAGGGCTAAAATTGTAAAACCCTGTATTTAATGCGCCGTTGTTCTGCAAAGAAACTGAGCCATTTAAAAGTTATGAGTGCTCAATCCTCTCTACTTACAACATGTATTGAGCAATTCAATATATTTATATGAAATTTATCCAGAATGGTGCGTGCAGCAATAATCCCAAATATTATGTAAATTTCTGAGTATTTGTTCCATACCATGTTCCCAGTTGAACTCTTAATACTGACATGACATGACGACTAATGTTCTCTCTCAGCCGAGTAGCATGAATCTCCCGAAGTATCAGGATTGAGATGCCTGTGGAAGTACTCAATCAGAGGCATGCAAAGTTATGCTGCCCTTTAATATTAAATTAGTGATTTTTGTATCAGTATGCAAAATTCACCAAAATTTGATTGATTTTGCGGCAACCCGCAAAATTCAGTCCTTTAACCTAATCAATTGTAAAAATTAGGTTTTTGGCGCCCTGCGCAATATATCGAACCCTATTGGTCGAGACCAAACCTAGGTAAGCTAGGCAATTAATCCCCTATGGACTAGTAGGAGCAAAGTCCTACCAAAAATCAGAAAACAAGAAATAAAAGAGGAGTTGCGGCAAATAGGAGAAGAACCAAGAGGAGGCGTGGACGAGCCACATGGCCATCCAGTTCTCCCTAGCGGGCACCACATGGCCGGCCAGTTCTCTCTAGCGGGCACCACCTAAAGCCGGATGACCATGCTCCATGTTTCCCTTGCCGACCCCTTTTTCCATCGACCAATCAGGTCGCTCTAAATGCGCCACGCGCTCTTGGAATGTGGTCGGGCCCATTCCACTTGCCGACCCCCTTTCCAATCGACCAATCAGGTCGCTTTAAACTCGCCACGCGCATTAAATGAAGCCAAACTGCGGAAACACCTAGTGGCCATCGCGTCAATATGGTCGCCATGCCAATTAGCTAATCAACCTGCCAAATCGCGCCGACATGATAATTGGCAGGCCATGCTATTCCGTAGCAGCAATATGCCAACGTGCTATAATAGCGTAGCCGCGTGCTATCTCACTTTTCGCTCGTGGACAACGCCATAACAAACTCTAACCAGGGTATTCTGATCAGAATAGAACTCTTGTTTTAATTGCATTGTCGAATCAAGAGGAAACCCTTATTCTTAGTCATGGCCTAAATTATGCCACTTCGGACCCACAACATGCCACAAGCCATGTGGGATTCAGAAGACCCTAAAAGTGGCGCCCGCGCCATATTATAGCTACCCATGGCTATCCCCGCGTCCATGGTCGTTCCCACATTATGGCCTTGCCAATATTTCTTTATTTAACGTGGACACGGCAGTGTTTGCCAAAATGCCACCATATCGCGGCCACATAGCCGCACACTCTAATTAGGGTTTTGACATGCCAAACCCTAATTTGGAAGGCCGCTATGCCGACCAATGCCAAATAATGCCACCCAAGGCATTAAGTTTGATACGACAACTAAAGCCAATATTGTTGAGTCATATTTGGACATAGCGCCAATATGCCAAGATATAGTGGCCGCGGCTACGCTAGGCAGGCTCCAATTGCGCCACTATGCCACTGGAAGGCGCCACTCCGCCACTATGCCACTGGCAGGCACTATTATGCCCCTATGCCACTGGCAGGCGCCAACGAGACGTGGCCATAATCAACGGCCACCGTCTTCCATAAATTACAATCTCGGTCGTCCAACTTCGCTAGCCGAATTGATCGTCCTAGATTAAATCTTAGGTGACCAACCAAATACTAACTTAATAGCATCACACGGTATTTCTTACGGCAAGTCTCATGACTTAGCTCGCCACACATGATCACCCGCCGCCTTGTTTGCGCGCGATAACTAGGTCTTGCACATAAGACCCACTCAAATACTCGAGACATCAAACATGTCACAAACTGGGGGATGCTCACCGGGGTATTGGTCTGGCGGTTTACAGTGTGCGGTGTGCAACACGCCCATTACGAGAAAGTGTCAGGAAAGGGCGGACGGTTAATGAGCAGTAAGTGAGTAGTGGGTGTAAGGCTGACCAGTCTTCCCTCATGATGGAAACATGATGGTCACCACTTTTTACACGACTCCACTTCTCCACTACTTAACTGTCTCCACTTCCTACGAGATCAGGGGCTCAATCATGAATTGTATAAATAGGTTTTCGACCTATTTTGACAAAAACAAGTGTGATCAACACAAGTATCCATAAAAATACCAAGAACTGATAACTTACATTCCGCAAGCCAGTTCTATATTCTGATACAAGTCATAAAACAGCCACACCTTCAAAATTCAATATTTTGATCTCAACACCTTCTTCGCTTTCCTCCCTAAGATCAACCCTTCTCCTTCACTTTGTGACCGAAGCAAGACTTGAACGGCTATTTCTTGGTTTAGGCCAGGATTGTATAGATTGATCTCTCGAATCTAAAGTACTCCCGTGCAATGCATTTGTTTAGGGTTTAGATTCTTTTCTCGGCGGCACACCCAAATTTACCATTTCCAGCAAAATCAGTTTTTACCCCAAAACACTTAGTGTATCGAAAATGCTTTGCATTTGTCATATGATCTTGCTATGAATCTTCCCATGGAGGATAAGATTCCATTTAGTTTTTGTACTCCTTTCAGCGTTTTTGGAGATGGCATCTCCATTATTGCTCTAACCCTTTCGGGGTCTACTTCTATTCCTCGCTTAGTTACCAAGTACCCTAGGAATTTTCCTGAGGTTACCCCGAACGTACATTTATCCAGATTTACTTTCATGTGAAAGTTTCTCATGGCTTCGAATATCTCCTTTAGGTCTGATAGGTGATTTTCTGCCTCCTTTCCACGTAGACTTCTTGTATCTTGCCTATCCATGGCTTGAAGATTTTGTCTACCAATCGCTGGTATGTTGCCCCCGCTTAATCCAAAAGGCATCCTTGTGTAGCAATACAATCCTCGTGGGGTAAGGAACGCAGTATGCTCCTGATCATCTTCTGCAAGTGCGATTTGGTTGTAGCCAGAGTAACCATCCATAAAGGATAACCTCTGGTGGCCTTCGGTTGCATTGACCAATTGGTCAATATTGGGAAGCGGGTAGCTATCATTGGGGCATGCTTTGTTGAGATTGCTAAAGTCGATGAAGATACGCGCGCCTCCGTTCTTCGTAGGTACAATCACCATGTTGGATATCCATGTGGGATATTTGACTTCTCGTATGAATCCTGCTGCTAGAAGTTTTTGCAACTCCTTCTCTACTGCCTCCTGGTAGATGTATGCCACTTTGCGGATACGCTGTTTGAATGGTGCAACTTATGGTTATATCCGAAGGTGGCGGGATACCAAATTCGGGTCAATTCCTGGCATATCTTCCATTGATCATGCGAAGATATATGCGTAGTTACTTAGTAGCCTTTGCAATTGCATCTCCTCATCCTCTTCCAGTAAAGTTCCGATGGTGATCATCTTTGGCTCCTTCTCCGTTCTGATGTTGATTTTATTTGTTGGCTCCACTGGTGAAAATGTTGGTTTTTGAGGTTGTAGAGGAGTGCATTTTTGTAATTGTCATTTAACAGCATTGTCCGCTACCGGAGTGGCGAAGGTGCTTGCTTACTGAGCTGAGGAGGATTCGTGGACTTTGAAGCCTCTGTTTTTTGCTTCGTTGGTATTCTCCCTTCGTCTTTTCCTTTCATGTTTCTATGAGCAGCTCTTTCTTCATTGAGCCTGACCTCCACTAGATTGCATAGCCTTGCGTCTTGTTGATCTCCTTTGATTTCCATTTCACTCATGGGTGTTGGGAATCGAAGGTACTGGTGATAGGTCAAGGCCGTGCCTCTTAAACGATGGACCCAATGTCGTCCCATAATGACATTGTAGGGCGAAGGTGCCTCCACAACACAGAACCTTGTATTTGTTACTAAGGGTCCTGCGTGCACCTGCAAGACAATTTATCATTTTGGTCTAGAGACTGCTCCATTGAAACCGTATATTGTGCAAGTGGATGAATCCATTTGCTGAACTGTTAAACCCATACGTAAATAAGGTTCGTAGAACATCACATTTAATGAGCTGCCCCCATCAATGAGGACCTTCGTAACATTCCATCCATGTATTGGAAGGGTGATCACAAGTGGGTCGTTGTGCATATCGACTTCCTGGTTGAAATCTCTTGTTAAGAATGTTAATGGCGTAGCCATCCATTCTTCCCAAGTGCTAGTTAGTTGTCCACTTAGCTTAAATACCTCGTGGGTTTCTAGCTTTCTTCTGTTTCGAGCCAGTTTGAGGATATCTTCGAGTATCTCCTCTTGGCCTCCGCTTGAGAATGTGATCATGTTAATGTATTTTCCATCTTGAGGTAACTATACCCTTTTCTTGGGGATTACCTCAGTATCAGCAGGTTGTATCTGCACATACTCCATGAACTTACCTTCGTCTATGAATCGTGTTCCTCAGGTGGTAGCATGTGTCAGTTGTATGCACATAGTACTAGTGGTACTCACAGTACTCCTTAGCATCTTTTGTTTTATCCGGCTGCTTTCCCCTAGTGTTAGGGTAAGGAAAGCCCATCTTCGCTCCTTCCATGCTTAGAATGTGGGAGAACGTTGTGTTTAGCTTTATGTAGACTTTATCTACAAACTCTTCTCTTCATTTTCCTCTACCTTTGCCATCTCCGTACTTTGATCTTTTGTCTCGAGAGCTGAATCTGCCCCCGACTTCATTTTGCCTCTTAGGTATCTCTGGAATTGGTTCCAGAGAGTTCGTTCATTGTGGAGCTGTTGTTGCCTTTGTTTGTGCTATGGGGTTATCCTTTTGGATTTATTCAAGTCTGATGTAGCGATCCTGGACAACCCGAAGCTCTCTTTCGGAATCGAGGGCTCGGTTGTGAAGTTCCACGAAGATAGTTGAGGTTCTATCAAGTCCGTACTTATAGCAATTAATGCTAATTTCTGGATTGACTTTCCCGATTGCTTGGCACGTCTTTTTCCACATGTATGTGTATTGCATTAATGTTTCCCGGGGTCCTATAGATAAAGCAAATAACCTATCTAACCCTGCCTTCGTTGATTTGTTGTACATGTATGTCTCCAAGAACATCGTAGACAATTGCTCAAAAGAGTCAATTGAGTTTGCTGGTAAATTATCAAACCACGCCAATGCTGATCCCGTCAAGCTTGCAGGGAAGTACCTACAAAGTACTACCTCATCTCTTTCCCAATGGGCCAGGACACGAGTGTAGTACCGTAGGTGGGCTGCGGGGTCAGAGGTACCATTGCACGCCTGAAACGTAGGTACCAGACATTTTGCAGGGATATGCTCCCTCAAAATGCGAAAGGATAGCGGAGATGTCGTTGCTTCCTGGAGTACCTCCTCCATCCTTGCGCATGCGTGGCCAGTTTTCAATCCTTGTATCTCTTTCCGCATCTTCTCCATTTGTTCCATGACCATGTTCACATTGTGAGCATCTCTGAAAAATGCCTCATAATAGTAGGACAGAGAGGGCTTGAAAGTTTGATCAACCTCACTTGTATCGTGGCGTGTTTTCCTAGCTCCCCCCGGTGGGTTAGACTTTGGTGGGTTAAGATCCCCCCTTCGTCTTCCTGAGATAGCTCCATGCTCACGCCTCTTCAACGGAGGGTGAGTTTGGGAACCTTAAATTTGCACATCTAGCATATCTTTCAGGTTCTGGTTTTCTTGAGCCATCACGTGTATTGCATCTTCGTGCTCCTTGTTACTTAGTAGCAGAGATGCTACCTGCGCTGCCATTTGTTATGCATTGTGGATTCCACCACCCTGAGGAGTGCTGTAAGCCGGGTCCTCAGAGTCATCCACTCCTTCTTCTATTATCGGAGCATCAGTATCTAGCTGAATTGGAGTTAGGTTTCCCAGCCCTCGTCCTGTAGGAGCTAAGGTTCTGGGCAACCCTTCGTTAGCCGCAGGTGGCTGCGTTATATGGGGATTCTCTGGTAACGGCATGCCGTAAAGTGGTTGCGCTCCCGATGTTTGCCCCATCCCTTCAGCAGTGGTAGGTGATTTTTTAGCAACCGTTCTTCTTGCTATTTCACTCTGCCCGTCCTCCGCTTCATTTCTTTGATTCGCTTGAGAGGGTTTATGAGATCTTCCTCTCGTAACCGCTGGTCATGAGCTTGTTGGTACATCACTTGGTTTTTTATCAGATGTTAAACCCATACGTAAGTAAGGTTCGTAGAACAACACATTTAACGAGATGCCCCCATCAGTGACGTCCTTCGTAAAATTCCATCCATGGATTGGAAGGGTGATCACAAGTGGATCATTGTGCATCTTGATTTCCTGGTTGACGTTTCTTATTGAGAATGTTAATGGCGTAGCCATCCATTCTTCCCAAGTGCTAGTTGGTGGTCCACTTAGCTTGAATACCTCGTGGGCTTCTAGCTTTCTTCTATTTCGAGCTAGCTCGAGGATATCTTCGAGTAGCTCCTCTTAGCCTCCGTTTGATAATGTGATCATGTTAATGTATTTTCCATCCTGTGGTAACTCCACCCTTTTCTTGGGGACTACCTTAGTATCAGCAGGTTGTATCTGCACATACTCCATGAATTTTCCTTCGTCTATGAATCTCTGAATTGTGTTCCTCAGGTGGTAGCATGTGTCAGTTGTATGCCCGTAGTACTAGTGGTATTCACAGTACTCCTTAGCATCCTTTGTTTTATCCGACTGCTTTCCCCTAGTGTTAGGGTAAGGAAAGCCTGGTTTCGCTCCTTCCTTGCTTAGAATGTCGGAGAAGGTTGTGTTTAGCTTTGTGTAGACTTTATCTACAAATTCTTCCCTTCCTTTTCCTCTGCCTTTGCCATCTCCATATTTTGATATTTTATCCCGAGAGCTGGTTCTTCCCCCGGCTTCGTTTTGCCTCTTAGGTATCTCCGGAATTGGTTCCAGAGAGTTCGTTCGCTGCGGAGCTGTTGTCACCTTTGTTTGTGCTCTGGGTTGTCCTTATGGATTTCTTCAAGTCTGATGTAGCGATCCTGGACAACCCGAAGCTCTTCTTCGGAATCAAGGGATCGGTTGTGAAGCTCCACGAAGATAACTGAGGTTCTATCAAGTTCGTACTTATAGCAATTAATGCTAATTTCTTAATTGGATTTCCCGATTGCTTGGCACGTCTTTTGCCACCTCTCTTTGTACTGTATCAGTGTTTCCCTGGGTCCGATAGCTAAAGAAAATATCCTATCTAACACTGCCTTTGTTGATTTGTTGTACATGTATGTTTCCAAGATTACAATATACAATTGCTCAAAAGAGTCAATTGAGTTTGGTGGTAAATTATCACACCACGCCAATGCTAATCCCGTCAAGCTTACAGGAAAATTCCTACAAAGTACTACCTCATCTCTTTCCCAATGGGCTAGGACACGAGTGTAGTACCGTAGGTGGGATGCGGGATCCGAGGTACCATTGTATGCCTGAAACGTAGGTACTGGGCATTTCGCAGGGATAGGCTCCTTAAAAATGCGAAATGATAACGGAGATGTTGCTGCTTCCTGGAGTACCTCCTCCATCCTTGCGCCTGCGTGGCCAGTTTTCAATCCTTGTATTTCTTTCCACATCTTCTCCATTTGCTCCATGAACATGTCCACATTGTGAGCATCTCTGGAAAGTGCCTCATCATAATAAGACTGGGATGGTTTATAAGTTGGATCCACCTCATTTGGATCATGGCGCGTTTTCCTAGATTCCCTAGGTGGGTTAGCCTTTTGTGGGTTAAGATCCCCTCTTCGTCTTCCTGAGATAGCTCCCTGCTCACGCCTCTTCATCGGAGGGTGAGTTTGGGAACCTTCGATCTGCACATCCAGCATATCTTTCAGATTCGGGTTTTCTTGAACCATCACGTGCATTGCATCCTCGTGCTCCTTGTTACGCAGTAGCAGAGATGCTACCTCCGCTGCCACTTGTTCTGCATTGTGGATTCCACCACCCTGAGGAGTGCTGTCAATCGGGTCCTCAAAGTCATCCACTCCTTCTTCTATTATCGGAGCATCAGTATTTAACTGGAATGGAGTTAGGTTTCCCAGCCCTCGTCCCGTATGAGCTAAGGTTCTTGGCAACCCTTCGTTAGCCGCAGGTGGCTGCGTTATATGGGGACGCTCCGGTAACAGCATGCCGTAAAGTGGTTGCGCTCCCGATGTTTGCCCTATCCCTTCAGCATGGGTAGGTGGTTTGTTAGCAACTGTTCTTCTTGCTATTTCACTTTTCCCGTCCTCCGCTTCATTTCTTTGATTCACTTGAGATGGTTTTTGAGATTTTCCTCTTGTAACCGCTGGTCGTGAGCTTGTTGGTACATCACTTGGTTTTTGCATGCCTTTGGTCTTTTGTTATCCTGCGGTTACAGAAAAAATGAATTTTTTTTATACCTTGGTGCCTTCGTTAAAAGTAGCAGTTGATGCTCTGACACAGAAGACGTCTGAGTAGCTTTTTCAGAAAAAGTACTAGAATGACGTCTGAATAGATGGGTATTTAATTTCTTATGACACCCTTGGAAAAAACAACCTTGGTTTTTGAAAACAACTTTAAAAAGGTGTCAGATCTTCCAAGAAAAAGGGGTTATTAAATGCTTTGTAAGATCTTATTTCCTTAAATTCTCCCTGAGATTCCTCAGTGCTCAGAGGTACTCAGATCCAAAGGATACTTTGTTGGAAAAAGCTGTTTTAGTACAAAACAAAAAAATTGACGTTTTTTTAATACTTTTTTTGTAGAAAACTTTGTAGATCTGTAAGGTTGCAAGTCTTTAGAAGCTATGAACTCAAAGGACTTACGTAAATAACGGATGAATGAATCACTAGGAAGTGAGATCCACCGTTGTTACTCTTAGATCTCTTCGTTAAAGAAGATGTGTAAGTTTAAAAAAAAACAAAGGAACATAAAAACTCAAGATGGTGAGCAAATCCTTCTAGCGCCAAACTGTGACTACTAATTTTCCCATAGTCTACGTAATGTATACAGCTCATAGAATCTGATACTAAGTAGTATTGCTTTCTCGGTTGAACTGACAATGCTGAGTAATAAAAGATACTCAGGATCACAATAATAACGAAAAACACAAATATAATGTAAGTGCTACTAAGTTATCACGAGACGCAAGAGATTTACGTGGTACGACTTTGTCTACGTCCACGGGGTAATGAGTGATTGTTTTTATTAAGTTGTGGTGGTTACAAAGATCTTAATTGCTTCCCAAAGTAATAGAGAGAACTCAAGTTGTAGTAGATACTTAAGTTTTAAACATTAAAGAGGTATAAGCTTAAGACTAGATCTTCTTCTCCTGGGTATTGAATACCTTTGTTTGTTGGTGAAGCTTGGTATTTATAGCCCCTTCTGCTCCAGATATATATCTTTGCTATCTTTGGATCCATCGTTCCCTGATATATCTTCCGTACAAATGGTACCTTCGTTCACCGCAAGCCTTCTTCAGTCAGACTCTGCCATATCATCTCTCTCCACGTGCCTTGGTCAAGCGTGTAGATAAGATATTATTGCATTAAATGATGATTGGATATGTCATCTACCTCTGTCCCTTCGCCAGCTTCCTCTGTCTAGGATAGGTTCTACTTTACCATCTTAGCCGTCGAGGTATCCTTCCTCGAGATGGGATAAAATAGATATGATAAGGGATCTGCTGCTCCTCAGACTCCTCTGTATAGCGAGGGCTACACAGTTATATTACACGCGGCCACTAAACCGTGACACGTGCTCCGCAGAATATTGATATTCACAGCAGCCATATTGGATTCTCTGCCAAATGCTTGAAGTTCATTCCTTGTCGTGGACTAATTGTAAACCCAAAGGGAGAAATGAAAGGTTGGTAACTTTCTTTTATCTTGTTCTCTCTTGCACATTAAGAAATAAGTATATTTACTTCAAGATGGCATACACATTCTCAATATATTTATGATGGATAAAACCTCAAGATACTGTGAAATACTAAAAAGTAAACTCCATGTCAGTGAGACTGTTGATATCTGTATTTAGCAAGTTTGCTCATTAACCTTCTCTTATTTTTGCCTGAATTCAACTGTAGTTCTTATGTATTTGCTTGCTGATTGTGGTTATAATACACGCAAGTTTTGTTGTTTGTGGCCTAGGATTGCAAGTGCAGCCAATGCCATTGTTTGAGAAGTCTCCCATCCTTTTTTGTTGCATGTTGAATATTATATTGGGTGCTTTGCAAGATGATTGCATTTCATTTTTTGTCGCATACTTATGGAAATGTTGTTTTTACTATTTTGTATGTTGAACTTTGAACTTAAGTATGTTATAAACCTTTGATTTTATTTAAGAATAATCAATTTTTATATTTTGATAATTTTGTTGGTTGAGTTTGTTATGAGTATGTTACTGTGTGTCTCAATATTCAGGTAAAAACCCGGTACCGGTCTTGTATCGAACCGGTCTTATAGGTACAGATCCAGGTACATGTACCGGTCCTCAAAATGAGGTACCGGTCAGTAGTAAGTACAGGTACCGGGTTCATAAGAAACCCGGACCATACTGGCCCATGTGCAGCCTTGTCATGAACTATTTCATATATATGTTTAGTGATAGACGTATTTATGTGTCTAATATATCTCAATTGTATATATTGTTAGTGCTCGATTTTGTACTTATTTGGTTATTTTATGTATTTGTAGGTGTTTTTGGAAAAATAAGCTTTTGCGGTGAAATTGGCTCAAAATGTGGCATTTGAACCTCCGTAGATAACGTACCAGAAGCACCCCAGAAGTATGTTGGAGACACCCTAGAGGAACCCAAGAAATACCCCGGAGGAACCCCGAAAAAGTGTTGAAAACATCCCAGAAAAATTACTAAAGGCACCCAAGGGACGAGTGTTATGCGGACTCCAGCAGTTTGGATAAGGGGTAACCTTTCCCCTTCACGTTCAAATTCTGAATTTGGGCGGGAAAATAAAAACATTCCTGGCAGTTTTGGTGATCGTGATTTGGAGGAGTTTGAGGTCGACTAAACCTCTGATTTTCATAGGATAGACTTCTTATGGGTATATGAATTTAATATGGGTGTTGAAATCGATTAAACTGGGCTCAATCGACGGATTTTTATCACAACAGCAAAATATGGAAAGTCACGTGTGTGACCTGTTTTAGGAAATTTTAGAGAGATTAAAGTACTATAAACCTTCCCAAAGATTTGTATCTATCTAAGGAAGAGTTTAGAATCAGAAGGAAAGCTCAGAAACACGTAGAAATTCTAAAATAAGAAATTGCGGCAACTTTGCCGTAAGAGAAAGGAAGAGATTTTGGAAGATTTTGGAGAGATTTAATTGGTCCTTTTGATATAAATAGATTGATTGGGTCATATAGAAGGGGGGTCGAGAGTTTGGGGTCGATACGGAGGCTTAGGGAGGCTGCAGAGGCGGAGAAATCAGGGTTACATGAAAGTACCCTGCTGCTGCTGAAGAAGAAAGAGACGAAGAACATTGGACGCACAAACACGGTCGCAGATTCTGCTGCAACATCAAACTATCGTTCTTTTTACAGTCTTATTCCTTTGTAACGGTGACTTCTGTAACGACCATTAAGTGTTGCAGATTCGCTGTATTATTATTTCTCTTCAATAAAAACACCTTTTGAGCCATGTTTCTATCTTATGAGCGTGTTTTTGATATGATGAGCTAAATCCCAACGCTGGGACGACGGAGGAGGCCGAACTTCATACATGGGTAAATTTATTTTTATTCTTTTTATGACTTTTGCACTAAAATTAATTGAAATGTGATTTTGATTAATTAGTTATTATTTTATTAGATGGGTCATGCTTGCTTAGATGTTTGATGTCCCATGCTTACGACTTATAGCTAATGTTTTGAGAATCTACCATTGCGAAATAAGAGTCCATGTTTAAATTTCTTGAGCTAAAACTGTCAAAGAATAACTAATTGAACCTTATGTCATGAAGAATGGCCAAATCCTTAGTTCTAGTACCTCTCACCATTGTTTATATTCTTTGTATATAATTATTTAGTATTTTAAAAACTTTAATCTCTACAAGTCCGAGAGTTTGAACCTCATATCTACAACAACTTTAAAACCACATCATTTAGCATTGCTACAACTCTCGTGAACACCTCTAAGACATATTTGATCACTAAAACACCTTATGTATATGCATCATAATTCAAGTCTTAACTGTTTAAATGAACACGATTATGCTTACTAGTTCTCAAGGTATACTTATCATGAACTATCACTATACAAGGTTCCGGTACCATAATGTATATTTTTCTATGTAATTTCAAGAAAAACTTATGACATGCTTACATGAACTCTAGACAAGAGTTTCATCTAGACTGAGAAAGTGTTTACTTGAATCTCAAGTTCTCTTAGCTTGAATTCTAAGCAACCCTAGTCTTGAAAGTCTATAAATATATAGACTCAAACAACCAGAAAATTCAATCCCTGACACTTTTGTGTCATAGTTGTTTGCTAAAGTCGTCCTCTATGAACCTAGGTTTCCTCTGAGAAAGATAATTAGGTTTATGACTTAAATACTTCAATTAGGGATTCATGAAGCCAGGTCTGAGTATCTTTACCTTGATAGTTCGTGTATCCTGATATTATTGTTTTTCAATTGATATTATTGATTCTCTAGCTCAACAGATTTTTGAATTTAATGGTGAAGATGCTTTAGAAAACACCATAGTGGAAGGTTTAGGTTATGGAAAATACAAAGACCTTGAAAATGAATTGTCTATTTGTGATGAGCTTAAAGAAGCTATTTTATCTCTTAACTCATTACAAGAAGTTCCACAAAAGTATAATGCTTCTTATGTTTCCTTGCCGCTTACTAATGAGAAACTTTTACCATCGATTGTGCAGGCACCTATTATTGAGTTGAAACCTATTCCTTATCACCTCAAATACATATATTTAGGTGACAAGGAAGAGTTACCGGTGATCGTTGCCAAAAACCTTACCAAGGTGCAAGAGGAGAAACTTGTTCGAGTGCTAAGAGAGTACAAGTATGCCATTGGGTGGACCATTGCCGATATCAAAGGAATCAGTCCTTCCACATGTATGCATCGAATACTTCTTGAGGAGGGGGAAAAACCAACAAGAGAAGCTCAACGTCGCTTGAACCCTCCAATGATGGAAATAGTCAAGAAAGAAATCCTGAAGTTATTGGATGTCGGGGTTATCTATCCTATATCCGATAGCAAATGGGTGAGCCCGGTTCAAGTCGTTCCAAAGAAGTCTGGTATCACCGTGGTGAAAAATGAAAATAATGACTTGGTTCCAACAAGAATTCAGACCGGTTGGAGAGTTTGCATTGATTACCGGAAGCTTAACTCTACCACCCGAAAGGACCATTTCTCCTTACCATTCATTGATCAAATGCTTGAAAGGTTGGCTGGACACTCTCACTATTGCTTTCTTGATGGTTTTTCAGGTTATAACCAGATTGTAATAGCTCCGGAAGATCAAGAAAATACGACGTTTACTTGTCCTTTTGGCACTTTTGCATATAGACGTATGCCATTTGGCTTGTGCAATGCTCCAGCCACTTTTCAACGTTGTATGGTAAGTATATTTTCAGATTATGTGGAAAGCATCATAGAAGTGTTCATGGATGATTTTAGCGTGTATGGTAACTCTTTTGACAAGTTCTTAGATAACCTTACACTTATTCTTAAACGATGCGTAGAAACTAATCTTTTGCTTAATTGTGAAAAGTGTCACTTTATGGTGAATCATGGGATTGTGTTAGGCCATGTTATATCCTCTAGGGGGTTAGAAGTGGACAAGGCTAAGATAGATTTGATTCGAAACTTACAATACCCCACAACTGTGAGGGAGGTTCGCTCTTTTCTTGGTCATGCAGGTTTTTATAGGAGATTCATCAAGGATTTCTCCAAGATTGCAATGCCATTGTGTAGACTTTTGCAGAAAGATGTGGCCTTTGATTGTGACAAGGAATGCAAGGAAGCTTTTGACACCTTGAAAGAGTTGTTGACTACCACACCAATTATCAAACCACCAGACTGGAGCAAGCCATTTGAGTTGATGTGCGATGCAAGTGATTATGCCGTTAGAGCCGTGTTGGGACAGCGAGATGGTAAAGTTCCATATGCCATTTATTATGCTTCTAGAACTATCAATGGAGCGTAAATCAACTACTCCACAACTGAAAAGGAGCTCTTGGCCATAGTGTTTTCCCTAGAGAAGTTTAGATTTTATTTAGTGGGTACGAAAGTGGTTGTTTTCTCCGACCACGCTGCACTTCGATACTTGCTAACAAAGAAGGATGCTAAGCCAAGGCTCATAAGGTGGATACTCCTTCTTCAAGAGTTCAACTTGCAAATCAAGGACAAGAAGGGCAGTGAGAATACTATAGCGGATCATCTAAGAAGATTGGTTGTGTCCGAAGAAGCGATTCCTTTACATGATAGTTTCCCGGATGAGCAACTATTTGCGGTTGTTGGCACAACTCCATGGTACGCTGATATTGTTAACTTCTTGGTGATGGGACAAGTACCTAGTTCCATGTCTACATTTAAGAAACACAAGCTCAAGAAGATTTCCAAGCAATATATATGGGATGAACCTTATTTGTGGAAGCATTGCTCCGATCAAATGATCCGCAGGTGTGTACTCGAATCCGAGTTCCAATCAATTCTGAATTTTTGTCACTCATATGCTTGTGGTGGCCATTTCGGAGCCAAGAGGACAGCCCTCAAGGTTCTCGAAAGAGGTTTTTATTGGCCTACATTGTTTAAGGATGCATATTTATTTTGCAAGGCTTGTGATACGTGTCAAAGGACAGGCAACCTAGGTGCTAGAAACCAAATGCTGCAAACACCAATTCTCGTTATTGAGATTTTTGATGTTTGGGGTATCGATTTTATGGGGCCTTTTGTGAATTCCAATGGGAAATTTTATATACTTCTTGCTGTATATTATGTTTCTTTAAGTGGGTAGAGGCTAAAGCCACCCCTACTAATGATTCTCAAATTGTTTGTGAGTTTATGAAGGAACATATCTTTTCTAGATTTGGTACACCTCGAGTGGTGATTAGTGATGGAGGTTCGCACTTCAAGAGATCCTTTCACGCTCTTCTAAAGAAGTATAACATTTCTCATAAAGTTGGCACACCGTATCATCTACAAACGAGCGGTCAAGCTGAAATTTCCAACCAGGAGATTAAGTCCATCCTAGAGAAGACGGTAAACCTTACAAGGAAGGATTGGAGTTATAAACTCAATGACGCTTTGTGGGCGTATAGGTGATTGAGGGTAAAAACTGGTTCTGTTATTTTTTGGTAAATTTGGGTGTGTTGATGAGAAACGCATTAGTACCCTAAAAAAATGCACTGCATGGGAGTACTTTTAGATTCGAGAGATCAATCTGTAAGACTCTGTCCTAAACCAAGAAATGGTCATTCCAGATTCAATTCGGTCACAAAGTAAAGGAGAAGGATTGATCTTAGGGAGGGAAGCGAAGAAGGTGTTTGAGATCAGAATGTTGAATAATGAAGGTGTGGCTGTTTTATGACTTGTATCAGAATATGGTTTCTGGATACTTGTGTTGATAACACTTGTTCTTTTGAAATAGATTGAAAACCTATTTATAAAAGTCATTGAGCGCACCCTGATCTCATAAGAAGTGGAGGAAGTTAAGTAGTGGAGAAGTAGAGTTGTGTGAAAAGTGGTGATCATCGTGTTTCCATTATGAGGGAAGACTGGTCACACTCTCACCCACTACTCTCATTACTTGTTAACCGTCCGTCCTTTCCTGATACTTTCACGTAATGGGAGCGTTGTACGCCGCACGTTGTAAACCGCCAGACTAATAACCTAGTGAGTATCCCCCAGTCCGTGACATGTTTGATGTCTCGAGTAAATGGGTCAAGTTGTGAGACTTGCCGCTAAAAGCAGCACGTAGTGCTTCTTAGGTCAAACAATAAAATTGTTCGTGAAATCAGCATTTATGAATTATCGTTTATAATCGATGCGTATAAAATATTATTTATAGTCGATGTGCATAAAGCATCATTGTTTTAAAGATCGCCTAAATTAGTTGCGAGTCGACCGTTTTAAAAGAAGAGCATGACCGGGCACCTTTGGGCGATCGTTTGGTAGCTCAAGGGGTGAGCTACTGCTTGGTCGATCACTTCCTGTAGGCGAGTGGCGGATGGTAGCCATTCTAAAATCCTACCGGTTGATCTAAATTGGATCTGGATCGCTAAAATTGGTTAGCCAAGTTGAATGGCTGAGATGATTTGCGGTAGTTAATGACTTTTGTTGAGGCAGCACGAAGGGCCATCTTTGGGTGATCATTTGAGGATCACATAGGATCGTTATAGCTTGGCCGATTGCTACTCATGGGAGGGGGTGGCAGGTGATCACAGCGTCGCCCTATCGGTTATCTAACATCTGATCTAAAACGTCCGACCAAGCTAGCGAAGTTGGATGGAAGAGATGGTTTGCGGTAGCTATTTGTTGCCGTTGATTAAAATTAGGGTTTGGAAACCGTGTAGCCAACCCTAGTTTGGCTGATCGAATGAAAGCGTCGGGCGCTAGTTTGAGAAGGTCGATCAGCCATGTGCAAAGACGGGCCACTGGTGTGCACACTTACATCTCTTGGGCCATCTAAAATTAGATCTAAGCCATTCGATTTGGCTGGTGAAGATGGACGGTCATGATTGATTTGCGATAGTAACATACTGCCGCAAACACAAATTAGGGTTTCAAAGCAGCCGCGTCTGCCCTAGTTCGATCGAATGGTTTGATGCGTCATTGACTTGCCATGAGCAAGTCGATCGACTAGGAAGAAAATTGGGCCGCCGGTGAACACATTGGTGCCTCTTTGATTGTTCGAGATGCGATCTAAGCTGTCCAACTAGGCCGGACAACTTGGATGGATGCGATGGGTTTTGAGACCCTTTTTGTCGGTCTTAGATCGTTTGAGTTTGTTTTTCCAATAGCGCGATCACCCACATTAGAGTTAATCGTTCGAAGGCATTGCGGATGTACTAGATGGGATCCGTTTGGTTGGGATGCTAGTGGGCCTGCCAGTGGTCATCATGATGATCACCTAGTTCTGCTAGGAGTAGGCTATGCCTGTTGAATTGTGTGGCCAAATCGTGTGGCCATGATCGTTTTTTAAGACTGATATGGACAGTCTAGATTTTCCTTAAGGAATTTAAACGCGTTTGATCGCGCTAACTTTTAATTAAAAAGTGTGTAAACACGCTGATCTCTTTATAGAGAGTGGTGTGGCCTACGTGAGTGTTTTCATGCAGGTCTCAATACTGACACTTCGGGAGATTCATGCTACTCCGCTGCGAGCGAACATTAATCGTCATGTCATGCCAATATTGAGAGTTCGGATGGGAAAATTGCATTGGAAAATACTAGGCAGGAAATGCATTAGTGAATAATGCCGGTGGAAGATAAAATTCACAGAATATTTTGGGATTGCTGTTGCACGCACCATTCTGAGTAAATTTCATATGTACAAATATATTGAAATTCTCAATACATATGTGAGCGAAGAGGCTTAAGCACTCATTGCTTCTAAATGTCTTCTGTTCCTTTGCAGGATGACAGAGCATTAAATACAGGGTTACGATTTTAGCCCTTGAACTAAAAACCACCATCAACATTAAGTCTCCTGCTTAGTACGTTACAGTGATATTGTTGCGGGGTAAGCACTAGATGGTGACAAATAAAGATAAAACTTATGAGAAAAAGTTAGATATTACCAGGAGAGATGGGACGGCCTGTCCTTGGAACATGTCATGTTCAACAGGAGTCTAGGTAAGCGTTCCCCTAGCATGATGTCGGTTGGCCCCAGGTAGATTAGGCATACGGTTGGTTGGGATCTCAAACTGCATTCAAGTCCCTTGTACATCTGAGTATCGTTCGAGAGCATGTCCAAGCTTTCCTGGCTTCGGTTAGCATGAAGGAAAAGTGGAGGCGCGATGAAGCATCTCAGCTAACAAGTGCTAGGGCTGAAAGGTTTGCTGCCCGTCTAAAGTGAAGGAGGGTGGAGCATAACATGAACTCCTGGATAGACATGAATACCCTATTCATGACGACGTCATAATCCTCGACTCTGATGTGGACGAGCCCTATCATGAGGAATATCCTTAAAAGGCTGCTGAAGGAATTTCTGAAAAAGATGTTGAAGCAGCTCGAGAGGATGTTGAAGCGGCTCGAGAGGATGTTGAAGCGGCTTCCGGAGAGGATGTTGAAGCAGCTCCTGGAGAGGACTCTAGTGAAGGCGCCATTGGCCCTGGCGTTGATGACACTTCTTTGATGTTTAGTAGTCTTTGTTTCATGCGGCTGGAGCCAGGGCTTGATCGAATAGTAATCCCTCATTCATGCTGCTTTTATGATCTTATGTTCCCAGTTGGATGAATGAATGAAATCTCCCGACTAAGAAATCCAAATTCTTAGAAAGATCTCGCAATATCTTGAAACTTTAGACGTAGCGCTCTTCAGTAAGGTTAGAGTAGAGCCTGTGTACATGATTTTGCAATCTGAGCTCTCCCATTCTTTTTTTTTATATTCCCTTTGAAGACTACACGCTTCTTGAAGATTTGTGGCGTGCCGGCTAGGTATGTAGAAGGATAGACGTTGTGCCGCGAATCTTCAAGGACTTCATTCCAAGCAACATCTTTTGAACCGTCTTCTGAATCTTGGATGGTTGTATGGAATGGGATGCAATGGGCAGTCCCAGTTACACTTCAGATTCGACGGCGTGGCTGGATATGTGAAAGTATCTCCGATTTGTACTTTTGGGGTCTTTGATGCACATGTACGTATTCATGTTGAGAAATTTATGCGGCTCGTAAAGCTTCAACAGTGATGATTCTGATATTAGAAATAAACTGGTTGAGGGACGTGAAGGCATCATGTGCTGGCAGTCCCCAGGTGTAATTATCCCGAGCTTATTTTCTCTTGAAAGACGTACTTCCACTGGATTTGCCGGTAAGGTGGTTGACGAATTGATGAAGGCGGCAATCTTTTGGATTCGTCGTTTGTTGATCAGTGGGCGGGAGTCACTCTTGATAGATCTGTATTGTATCCAAACTTTTAGCAGCCCATATACCCCTCCCATAGGAAATTGGAAATATAGAAACACCGAATCTGACTTTGTCGGCGATGTGGTTGTTGATGCGCAGCTTCGTGCAGGCCTTGGGTAGGCGTCACTGAGTTCTGTGGAAGGCATGATTCGGTCGGTCTGGCTTGCTGAGGCGCGACTTTCCTCTTTGATTCTTCATTGATAACAGTGCTTATGGATGGTTGAACCAAATACTGCTTGTCGGTCAGGCGCCTCCCAAACAGGGAGGTGATGATACTCTTACGTTGCATCTTTGAAAAGTGGTAACCTTGTCACGGTTATGACTTCTTGGTTGACCGTCTCTTCTGGGTTGAAAAGGTCCTTGACAGTGAAGGGATTTCGTGTTGAGCCTCAGTCCCCAAGCGTGATTTACATGGTTCTATCTTGTATGGTCGGTGGGTTTACCATAATAAAGATACCGCCATCTCGCCTCCGTGACTCTATTACTTCTTCATGGGAAAATAAAATATGCAGAAGTTCGGATTACCTTTGTCCGTAGTGGTTGTTGTTATGGTGAAGCTCGGGCTGGTATCAACAAACGAGCAACAACGGTTCTTGGCAGCAGCTGTGATAAGAAAAGACTGGCAGGGAGAGGCGTGATAGCTACGGGCATGAACTTGGTAGTCTTCATCTAGTGGTAGAGCTTGTCTCGTTATTAGAGAGAGAAGCTAATGATGGAGCCGATAGCTTCCTTGATGTTGCCTCATGGAATGGAAAAGAGGGAGACAGTCCCCTACCCACGAGTATGCACTGAGCTTTCGACTTGATAGATGTTGTCACGCTGGGTTTCTGAGGAAATAATTTGGATGAGAGTTGGAGTTGAACCCTATGTTGATGAGGATCGTACGAGTTACTGATCATGAGGCCGTCTTTGCGTCTACGTTGCGTTTCATAGACGTCCAGGCATATCGATGATCTTTGACAATACATCTGCTCTCTTGAGTATTTCCTCGTCTTTGGACATCTTGGAATCATAATGATCTCTCTAAATTCAACATCTTTGAGATGGGTAGTGCTGAGCAGTCCCCAGCCACACTCCTTTGCCTTTATCATCTTTGGATCGTGTCTTTGAGGAGTAGGGAAGTTCCCTCATGCGAATGACTTAACTAACAGGTTGTGCAAATATGATGAAGCTCTTGACATGGAGAGTCCGTATGTACCTCTTAAGTCCCAGGTGCAACCTCCTCCGGTAATGCAACTACTTCTTCTACGGGAGACGAAATTCTGAAAGCGTCTCTCAGCAATGTTGTTGTCGTCAAGCCAGATATGGTATATCTCGGACGTTGTTTTATCATTGTGACAGTCGTGCATGTGGTACTGGAGTTGGAGTTGGCGGTTTTGGATGCGCAGGATGTTGTATCTCAGTGGTTTTCCTCTTGCTGCTTCAGTGAAACTGCTTACAGAAGGCTGAAGGTTGTATTGCCTGTTGGTGAGATGTATGCTTCCACGAATATCATGAGGCTCTTCATTCCTGGCAGGCCTGGTTCTTTCTAGCAGGGCATGTGCTGTTGTAGCTGAGCGTTTAACAGCTTCACGAAGCTCAGAGGATGCCTGAAAGTGCAGATCCTCCAGCATAGCATGATAGATAGGTACCATCCTATTAATGCATAATTCCACCAATCGTTGTTCAGTCATATTTGGATCGTGACAATACAGTGCCTGAATTCTGAACCTCTTAACATAATCATTTGGATGTTCGTTGTTTCACTGAAACATTCTTCATGAGTCTGATAGAGTGATTTTCCCAGACACAAAGAAATATTTCTTCTTCAGCATTACCCGTTTCCCTATGCAAAGGAAATGTGGGAGACGCGAGTCCTTTTGGTGCAGCAATTTCTCAGATCTCCTCTGTGTGAGGTTATGTCAGTTGTGGATTCTTTCTAGACATGATGCCGCGAGCATCGTTATCTTCTTGAGGATGCTCTCTTGAGGTGTCGGCTCCAGTAGATCTGAAGATGTCCCGGGCACGCTCTTGTCCGGGTTGACATAATAGGCAAACCCTTTATGATGATTTGAAGATGTGTCAAGCCTCCTTTGTTATTATAGATGTACAAATTCTCGGAATTACGCCATGTTCTGGATCTACACGTTTTGTTGATGAAATGATAGCGGATACTCCTGACTTTAAATTGGTAGTAGTGGTGGAATAGAGATAGACCTTTTCTTTTGTGATCTCTGTAGGTGTCTTCCTAGGACTCCACTGGTGTTGAGATTTGTTGTCGACTATCTCCATACTAGAACAATGGCTACGCGAATCTTCACTTTGTCTTTCTGGGTGTGGACCCTTTGAGGATTTTCTGGTTTGCTCCATACAACACTTGTGGTGTTGCTGAAAAGGCGGTTGCTCCATCCGGATCTCGAGAGAAGCCGTTGCGTTCTTTTAAGTAGTAGTCACGTCTTTTTGTGTCTCCATGCGGCTTTCTGGTCCTTTCATCTGGGAGATTTACTGGTGCTCAGCTATCAAAGGCATTTCCATTAGCATTGCTTGAAAAACATTTTTGTGAAGCTTCTTAGCGAATGGAACACCAGAATTGAAATTGGTTGTTGAACCTAAATTGAATTTAATGATTGAATTGGATCTAAGATCCACCCTTTTGAAATTGAGAAAACTGGAATGAATATTGAGAAACTGATTTTGCAACTGAGAGATCAATCTCCCACTGTGGTCGCCAGTTGTTTGAGGGTAAAAACTGGTTCTGCTGTTTTTTGGTAAATTTGGGTGTATTGATGAGAAAAAAATTAGTACCCTAAACAAATGCACTGCATGGGAGTACTTTTAGATTTGAGAGATCAATCTGTAAGACTCTGGCCTAAACCAAGAAATGGTCGTTCCATATTCAATTTGGTCACAAAGTGAAGGAGAAGGGTTGATCTTAGGGAGGGAAGCGAAGAAGCTGTTTGAGATCAGAATGTTGAATAATTAAGGTGTGGCTATATTATGACTTGTATCAGAATATGGTTTCTGGATACTTGTGTTGATAGCACTTGTTCTTTTGAAATAGATTGAAAACCTATTTATACAAGTCATTGAGCGCACCCTGATCTCATAGGAAGTGGAGGAAGTTAAGTAGTGGAGAAGTGGAGTTGTGCAGAAAGTGGTGATCATCGTGTTTCCGTTATGAGGGAAGACTGGTCACACTCTCACCCACTACTCTCATTACTTGTTAACCGTCCGTCCTTTCCTGACGCTTTCACGTAATGGGCGCGTTGCACGCCGCACGCTGTAAACCGCCAGACCAATACCCTAGTGAGTATCCCCCAGTTCATGACATGTTTGATGTCTCGAGTAAATGGGTCAAGTCGTGAGACTTGCCGCTAAAAGCATCACGTAGTGCTTCTTAGGTAAAACAATAAAATTGTTCGTGAAATCAGCGTTTATGAATCATCGTTTATAATCGATGCGTATAAAGCATTGTTTATAGTCGATGTGCATAAAGCATCACTGTTTTAAAGATCGCCTAAATAAGTCGCGAGTCGACTGTCTAAAAAGAAGAGCGTGACCGGGCACCTTTGGGCGATCGTTTGGTAGCTCAAGGGGTGAGCTACTGCTTGGTCGATCACTCCCTTTAGGCGAGTGGCGGATGGTAGCCATTCTAAAATCCTACCGGTTGATCTAAATTGGATCTGGATCGCTCAAATTGGCTAGCCAAGTTGAATGGCTGAGATGATTTGCGGCAGTTAATGAGTGCTTTTGAGGCAGCACGAAGGGCCATCTTTGGATGATCGTTTGAGGATCACATGGGATAGTTATAGCTTGGCCGATTGCTACTCATGGGAGGGGGTGACAGGTGATCACAGCGTCGCCCTATCGATTATCTAACATCTGATCTAAACCGTCCGACCAAGCTAGCGAAGTTGGATGGACGAGATGGTTTGCGGCAGCTATTTGCTGCCGTTGATTCAAATTAGGGTTTGGAAGCCGTATGGCCAACCCTAGTTTGGCTGATCGAATGAAAGCGTTGGGCGCTAGTTTTAGAAGGCTGATCAGCCATGTGCAAAGACGGGCCGCTGGTGTGCATGCTGACATCTCTTGGGCCATCTAAAATTAGATCTAAGCTATTCGACTTGGCTGGCGAAGATGGACAGTCATGATTGATTTGTGATAGTAACATACTGCCACAAACACAAATTAGGGTTTCAAAGCAGCCGCGTCTGCCCTAGTTCGATCGAATGGTTTGATGCGTCATTGACTTGCCATGAGCAATTCGATCGACTGGGAAGAAAATTGGGCCGCCGGTGAACACATTGGTGCCTCTTTGATTGTTCGAGATGCGATCTAAGCCATCCAACTAGGCCGGCCAACTTGGACGGATGCGATGGGTTTTGAGACCCTTTTTGTCAGTCTTAGCTCGTTTAAGCTTGTTTTGCCAATAGCGCGATCACCCACATTAGAGTTAATCATTCGAAGGCGCTGCGGATGTACTAGATGGGATCCGTTCGGTCGGGATTCTAGTGGGCCCGCCGGTGGTCATCATGATGATCACCTAGTTCCGTTAGGAGTAGGCTAGGCCTGTTGAATTGTGTGGCTAAATCGTGTGGCCGTGATCGCTTTTTAAGACTGATATGGAAAGTTTAGATTTTCCTTAAGGAATTTAAACGCGTTCGATCGCGCTAACTTTTAATTAAAAAGTGTGTAAACACGCTGATCTCTTTATAGAGAGTGGTGTGGCCTACGTGAGTGTTTTCATGCAGGTCTCAATACTGACACTTCGGGAGATTCATGCTACTCCGCTGCGAGCGAACATTAATCGTCATGTCATGCCAATATTGAAAGTTCGGCTGGGAACATTGCATAGGAAAATACTAGGCAGGCAATGCATTAGTGAATAATGTCGGTGGAAGATAAAATTCATAGAATATTTTGGGATTGCTGTTTCACGCACCATTCTTAGTAAATTTCATATATACAGATATATTGAATTGCTCAATACATATGTGAGCGAAGAGGCTTAAGCACTCATTGCTTTTAAATGGCTTCTGTTCCTTTACAGGATGACAACGCATTAAATACAGGGTTTACGATTTTAGCCCTTAAACTAAAAACCACCATCAACAATAGGATAGCTTACAAGACACCCATCGGTATGTCTCCTTTAGGCATGTCTATGGTAAACCTTGCCATCTTCTGGTCGAACTTGATTACAAAGCTTATTGGGCTATCAAGGTATGTAATATGGAATTAGATGCAGCTGGTGAACATAGGAAACTTCAACTCCATGAGTTAGAAGAGATACAAAATGATGCATATGAAAGTTCACGCATTTACATAAAAAATACCAAAGCTTTCCATGATAAAATGATTTCCCGAAAGAGTTTTGAAGTAGGGCAGAAAGTTCTTTTATTCCATTCTCGTCTTAAATTGTTTCCCGGTAAACTTAGGTCCAGATGGATTGGACCATTTGTTGTTACTAATGTGTTTGCGCATGGTGCAGTTGAAATCATTAGTCCTAAAAAAGGGCTGGTCTCCAAGGTCAACGGACATCGTTTGAAACCATACTATGAGCAATTTGTGACGGATAATCAGGATATGGTCACATTGAGTGATCCACTCCCTCTGGAGGAGTAATTAGAGCTGAAAGTCGGGCTGACGACTTTAAGTCAAGCGCTAAATAGGAGGCAACCCACCGGTTTTGTATCTTTATCTTTATGTTTTTATTATTAAGCATTTTATCTTTGTTTTTGCATATCATTTGCGGAATTTCCCACCTTGAACTTTACTTTGAATGACTAAATTTTACATTGAGGACAATGTAAAGTATAAGTGAGTGGGAGCATTTATATGTTTGTAGAGTTTGATTCCTTTAGTAAAAAAAATAGAAAAATAGAAAAAAGAAAAAAATTGCTTAATAAACTCCGAAATCTAGAAACTTGTGCCTTTAGGATGACACTACCAGTATAAGTGGATGGAACCATCTTGGTTGCAGGAGTTGAGGAACCCATTAACTAAAAGGACATAGCTCAGGAATTACAAATAACATGATAGTTGTTACCATATCTCGGAATGTCACCATATCACTTTCTATTTTTATTTTTGCAAACTTTTTGTTTCTCTAAGTGATTTGGTGGGTCACTAACATCGAATTGTTATTACTGCTAGGATGAAATAGAGTGATTGAGTTACTAAAAAAAAAAAAAAAAAAAGACCAGACCAATTAGACCAACCGGAGTATATATGAAATATGAAGAAAAAAAATGACACTTGGATAACAATATGTGTGTGTTCTCCCTGTCTCCGTCGCCTAAACAAGCATAAAACACAGGATCCACGGGAATTACCATGTAATCTGCTAACAAGAAGCACACGCTTGGATCCAAAAGATCTAATCATGTTATCAATTCGAAAAAAAAAAGTGAAAAAGAAAAAAATAATAATATCATTGTTCAATAAAATCGACTACTAGTTCCCTTGTATATGCCAGTTGAGTTGATCTAAAATTAAGATTGTCGACTGCTGGTTCCCTTGTATATGCCAGCTGAGTTGACACTAGAATTCAGACCAGTATCTCAATCCAATAGGATTCATAGGTTCATCTTGGCGGTGACCTTCAGATAGATATGGGAAACACCGATCACTTAGTCAACATTCGCAAACATCTATCTCTATATCCATCTTCTTAATCTATTCATGTATGATTGTGGTTAGTTAGATTCCGAGTATTGTAGTTTGTTCGACTTTCTGAGTAGAGATTTATTTACATATATATTAATTTGGATTCACATCAGGGTACCTCCTCCTGTAGCCATTTTGGATTCGTTCATAGATTCTTCACAGGTAGCTGGAATTTGGAGTAAAGGGTTTTGTAGGTACACCTCTTGTAAACCTTCACGAGACTAAAACTCGTCCACTAGGGACACTTAGGGGTTCAAAGGTTTGTTATACATGCTAAGTGTCACCGTAGCCTCGACGAAACGGAGTTGTATGTATGTCTTAAAATTATTTTGTTTGATTTGCTCGAGGACTAGCAAAGTCTAAGTGTGGGGGAATTTGATTGGTGTCTAAAACACCTTAATAATTATCTATTATTTATGCGTTCTTTAATAAGTTTTCTTATAAATTATGTATCTTATGTTTGCTTTTGAGTGTTTAGGTACTTTGGAGTCATTTGGAACAAAAGAAGAAGAAGAAACAGTGCAAAAGTCTGATCTCATGTGCAACTGCTGTTGGAGGCGGATTATTTCTCATTATTTGCTTTTATTTCTTCATCTTTGTCTGAAAAGCATGTCGGCTTTAGTGATGCAAATTATGTCTGAAAAGCATGACAGCTTTAGTGATGAAGAGACATTGAAGAGAAGAAGTGGATATGAGAAGTAAGAGACTGTCGCTGTTTGTGGAAGAATTCGAAGAAGGTCGAAAGCGTCATCTCATATAAAGCACTATCGGGAGCACAGTGGAGGATAAGGAGCTGTCATTTTGGTGGATACTCTTGGGGTGTATATAGCCATTCCAGCTTTATTACATAACCCTAAAATTCAGAGAGGAGTTATCTTTTCTCATCATTTTCTGCACCTGAATGTTAGAGAAGGAGGCTGCGTGATTATTGTGTCCTGAAACCAGTGAAAGGATTGAGAATTAGAGACAGAAATCGAGAAGATGAAGAAGATTAATCTGCTACTGTGGGTCTGGTGATTTTGAGTGCAACAGACTCAGGGAAGAAAAGGGGGATCTGAGATTGAGGTCTGCGAGATTGAATTCATAAGGTTGATGGCTGAAGTTCTTGTCGATTTTGAGGAAGAATTGTTAATGGGTTCTTGAGTTCGAGTTTGGACGTACTGGTGAAGATGAAGCTAATGATTTAATTGAACTATGACTGAAATTGAACAATAAATTAGGGTTTCAGTTAGATTTTGTTAGTACTGCTGATTGAAGACGACGAGAGGATTAGAAAATGAAATTGGAGGATGGGTTCTGCTCATTTGTAGATTTAACAGCTGTTAATGGTGAATCAAGGTGTGTGGCAGAAAGCTGCAGTTCAAGTTGTTGTTGGTATTGTGAATGAGTAACATTGCAGGGGGTTTTGAATCTAAAATCTGTATGGTAGAATGGGTTTTGTGTAACAAAAACTGGTGCTCAAGATGTTACAGAGAAGATTGATCCTGGTGGGTGAATTGGTGTTGATTCTGCAAGTTTGAGCTGAGTTTAACCAAGAAGCATTAATGGATGGAAGTTGTGGTTGAAGTTCTGTGGTGCGGGTAGTTCTGATGCTGTCAAGAGTTTGAATGAATGAATGAAGCTCTTAAGCTTAGATGAATGTCTAGGATACATGGAAGGAAGTGCAGGTGGTTGATAAGGCTACAGGCCATGGTGCAGAGATTGGATGAAGTCAGGGAAGTAAAGGCTTGCAGCTGAACTGAGAGTTGGAACTGTGATTGGGGCTTGAGTTGCTTTGTGTTGCAGCAGAACTGAATGAATGAATGAGTGCTATGTAGATGTTTGTAGCAGGTAGAGCTAAGCCTGATGCTGTTGCAGTTCAGATGGAGGAAATGGAATGGTTCTGCGGGCTGTGTCTTGATGTTGGGCTTGTCTCTAATTCACAGTTACAGGGATGGATGTTACAGCCTGAGCATAGCTGAGGTTGCAGGAGCGATGGTTGAATGAGATGATTATAGGTGGTGACAATGGAAATAAGCCACAGGTGATGGTGTTGGCAGAGCAGGGTTTGTGCTTCTGGCGGTGACTGAGATGGGTGCAACTGAAATGCAAGAACAGTTAAGGATGCAGTTGCAGCTGGGTGTGTGATGTTGCAATGGAGGTTTGAGATGTTGCAGTTGGAGATGGATCTGGTAGAGTGTATGAAGTTGCTGCTAATGGTGTTGGTCGCAAATGCAGACAAGGGAAGTTACAGCAAGGGATGAATGAAGCTAGGTGTGCATTTTTTGTGATGAAGCGCAATCATGGCGCTAGACTGATAATGGCCTGTGCAAAATTGCTATGGCTCAGGTCTGACCTTACTCAGCTGAGTCAGGCATCTAACTCGGTCTTGACCCAGACTCTGACTCAGACGCTGTTAGTCTGCCGTTAACTTTGACGGTTGACTGTTATGTTTGACCGGTGACCGAGTGGACTTTGCCGTTCACCAGAGATGCTTGCCTGCAACTTCTCCGGCCAACTTCCGGCACATTCACCAGTTTTCCGGCTACTGTTTTTGGGCATAGTTTCTGCATGGGTTTTTCTCACACTTGGGCTTGATGGACTTCTATCTATTGGACCTTTGAAGACTAGACCTAATTTTGGAACAAGAGGAGCTACAAAAGGAAAAGTTTTCTACAACTTTGTATCACGTATTCTACTTGGAGCTTTTGGGAGATAGCCGTAACTAGGGTTTGCTTTCGGTTTTATCTTTTATCTTCTTTATTTCAATTATTCTTGATGATGAACTCCATTACCATGAGTAGCTAAAACTATTTTTGATTGAGGGTGATTTCAAAGCCCGAAATATGAACCTATAATTGATATGCAATAGCTCGTTTTCTCGCAAGTTTAGTTATTGTTTGATTTCTACCATGCTAATAATGCTTATGGATTGTTCCTTAATTGTTTAAGTTCGAAATTAAATAGTTATGTCACAATCTTATTGCTAGTTTAGATTTTCTTCGACCGTAATTGTCGAGAGAAGATAAACACAAGTAGCAATATATGGGTATTGATGATGGGACTTTGTTAAGTACCCGTATGTAGAAATCAACACTAGTAGGTAATTCAAGCCTTTGATTTTATCACTAAGAACAATCTTATCTCATAAAAATTAAAGCATTTGTTTAAATCACACCTAGTAAGCGTACCTATAGGTAACTTCAATAAGTAGAATCCGGTAGTCGAGCGCTTCCGTATCCGGTGAGCTTAGGAGATAATAATGGGATAGTTGAGCGTACTAATTATCCTAGGGTTGTTAGTAACGAGATAATGTGAAGAACGTGGTTATATATCAATTTGGTTTATGTTCCGTGGTCGAGAATGAATCCTTAATCAATCTCATCTCATATTTGAATACAACTTTGTGATTTTCAAAATTTTACAACATAATTGCTAAGAGTAATTCCATAACAACTTTGCTTAATACACCTCCCTTGGGACGACCCTGCTTTCATTATATTACTTGCTAGTGTAAAGAGAAGTAGAGAAATATTATTTGCGAGTTGACACCTCGTCAAACACACATATTGGTAATTCAAAAGATTTGCAATGAATAACAATACCAATAAGCCTAGCGATTTCCCTTTCGATTCATAAAACAAGTTCATGAATTTACTTCCTTTAAACGAATGTAAAACATTGTTTCCTATGACGAAATTTTCACCCATACCCATACATAATAACAATAGCATTCATACGATTATGTCGATGTATTATATACGAAGTTCAAAAGATAAGTGTTATACTTCGTATTGTATTCCTTAATACTATGTCTAACTAGAGTATAATCATTCACAGCTTCGCAGTTATGTTTTCAATATGCACGACTTGAAAGATACATTAAGGAATGAAACAGTTCAAGTCAAATATTACTAACCTCAAGTGGAATGATGATGTCGTCGTTGTAGCTCCTTGTTTCTTCACATTCTTCAAGTCTTCACTAATACTTGTAATGTCTCATATCCTAATACTTTCAAGCTAACCTATACGAAGTTGACTCTAGTAAATAATCAAGCAACTCTTTAAATGAGTTTTGATTCACTAAAATATGACAACCAAACTTGACATACCAACGCTTGGTGGGTTCAACCGAGCTATGCTCTAACAATCTCCCCCTTTTTCAATTTTAGTGACAATACTCTTACATCATATGGATAAACAAATTACAAGAATTCATTACACATACGCTTGATTCCCAAATTCAACAGCATAATAACCTGTATACATTCAATCCATAAATGCCGCTGTTGACATTATAATAACAAAGCTAATACTCCCCCTAAAGGTAAGATAGGTAGATTTTCAATCCGCACGTCTTTGTTATTTCCATAATCATATGATATGTTACTCCCCCTTAGTTTATGTTTTACTCTTTCGTTGGATATAATGTTTAAGCACCATTGTCCTTTCCTTAGTGATACCAAATCAATACAAATCAATATAAGTATCACTTGTTTACTCCATATATTTCTCCCCCTTTTTGTCACAAAATGACAAAGGTACGAGCAAATAAAAGACAAACCGAAAGGATCTTACAAATCTTACAAAGAGACTTGCAACCTATAAGAGTTAAGCACGAGGGTTCCACACATCATTTTTGATAACCAATATCAAAACCGAAACTACAAGTAATTTTGTTTTGATATGTTACCAAGGAAACAATTGCCCGAAGCAATTTTCTCTAATAGTTTAGCAAACCAAAAATCGACTAAGCACCTTAGTTCCTTTGCTAAACCGATTGCACAAATACAATCGCTTGTTTGATAAGACCAAAATAAAGTTCAGAATTAACTCTATTTTTCTCATCAGGTTCTAATTATTCAAATAATAACTTAGACCTTTCACTTTTAAACAAGACAAGTACTAGGTTAGTTAACTAGCATTTCTTGTTAAGGCATTCGATTAGACTTGAATAACCGAAACCTCCACTTTGATAAGTCTAACTAAGATCAGAATTAACTTTGTTTCTCTTATCCGGAATCGAATTGGACTAAACAATTCATCCCGAAAACTTTTTATTTTGTTAAGCCATAAACAATTCATACAAACCAAATAAATAAACTTGCATAATTATTTACCTCAACCGGAAGCAATTGAAACAACATAGACATTAAAGTACCACAATTGCACCGAAATTTCGTAGGCCTAAACAATTGATACCAAATAATAAAGTAAATTAACAATAGTTTTTCTTAACCGGAAACAATTGAATCACACACACATCCATACACAAATAATGGAATAAACATCAATTGTACCGAAATTTTGTTAAGCAAAAGCAATAAATATATGCAACAAAATCAGGCTTTTCTTAAACAGGAAAACGATTAACTAACAAATTCGTTACCTCAAGTTCCGCATCCTCTTCTCCTTTTCCGTTGCATCTTTCCGGGGAGAATTGATACCAAAATACCACTATGTTGTCATCCTCTTGCAAGACAAAAGAACAACAACAAACACCAACCTTTACCAGAAAAAAGTTGAAAATCGGTTTTAACTATTGCAATGCAAAAGTTGAAACCCCGAAACACATATGCTTTTATGCTAAACCAAAAACGATTCAACATATTGTGACTTTTTCACATATTGTTTCAATCAGAACCCCTCATGATCCTTTGATAAAGCCTGCCAACATGGGCTAGAACTTAATCCCGCTAAATCAAAAAGTCACCCAAACCATAAGGGTTCACACAATATGAGATCGAATATTAAGGTTATAAAAACCGAAATCAGACATCTCATAAACTCAAATGCAATACACCATAAATATTAAACAGAAAATCAAGTATTTCAATTACCTCAATATTGTAGGAAATTGAATTACGAAACCAACGCAAAAAGAATGAGGTTATTCCGAGTTCGGACGAAGAAGTTATGGGCAAAACAGTTTTACACTCCTTCGTATGAACCAATCACACCAATCACTAGGATCGGTTACAGTAGTTACTTGTGATGGATCACAACACTAAACTGTTTTTGACATAACTTTTGCATACAATGTCCGAATTTAGTGATTTTTGGCTCGTTTTAACCGTAAAAACAAGAGCTACACATATATGATCAGTAGATATAAAAATCATAAACTCAAAATTACCGTTTCAATAAAAAAGCTCAAATATAGATAGATAAGGTATGAGTATAGAAGAAAAGCAATCTCCCTAAAGATGTTAATTAGTCATATAATAACCGAGAGATCATGTGCTCAGTTTCATGTGCTTCCTCACCCTTCATAAGATTGAGCATAAAGGTGAGCATGCACATTCCAACACAACTAGGTTGTGTTGATTTGATCCTTGTCGTGTTCGTCACGAGTGACTAAGACAGAATCATCATTCTTGAACTCTTGCTTGGTTTGTTTTCTCTTGTTCCATCTCTTGTTTTTCTTCTTTGACTTGTGATGAAGAGTGTCATTATCACAACATTCACTAGTACAAGAGATTTCAGACATGATGTCTTTCTTTAGTCTTTCAAGAAAACTCTTGTACTTATTGTCGCCAACAATTAATAGCTGAGAGTCATTCTTGTGACTAACTTTTGGTTCCTTTTTGGATATGGAGGATTTTGGGACCCATTTAGAGGAGGGTTTCGCAGGAGCATCTTTTTCCTTCATACCATTAGAACCATTGTCCTTTTGGATATTTTGCGAAACAACTTTTCTCCAATTTGGAACATCAGATCTTGTCTTAGCATTTACAAAGTCATCTCTCTTTCTATATTTGGGTCTTTTATGAGATGGCCTTGTCGAGCAATAGGAAAATTTTGAACTATCATTGTAATAATTCTTTTGCCTAAACTTTGGACAATATCGATCCGAGTTCCTTTAGGGAGCAATCTTAGCCAATTCGTTTGATACGAAAGAAAGTGTATCTTTTATCTTACGAATATTGCATCCCCATTCCACATTCCCTTTATTACCACAATAACAACAATGCTTAGTAACATACGAAGTCTGAGTTTTAATGTTACCTTTTTGTGTATCCTCTTGCATTGGAGCTCGACGATTTTTCTTCTTCTTCTTCTTCTTCTTCTTCTTATCTTTGTTCAACATTGTTGGTTTCTTGACATTAGCAGAAGTGCTCTCTTTGATTGCTGCTGGTTGAACACGATTCTTAGGATTGACTGGTTTTAATTCTTTACAAGAAGTACGAGCATCTTTTATATCGGTGGAAGCCTCTGGTTTAGAAGAATTTGTAGCTTTAACGAATTTTACCTCTTTGCTAATATTTGAATCATCTATTCCCTTATAGCCCAATCCTCGTGTATCACGATGATTTCTACTTGCTTCTAACATTGAGGTTAAATTGTTTGTGCTATCATTGAACTTTTTCAAGTACAAATTTTCTTCTTCCAACGTCTTGATTTTATTAAGAGCACCAACTAGACCAGCCTCAAGACATTTTTCTCATGAGAGATATTCACCTTCCTTTTATTCAAAATTCTTTTGTTGACTGTTAATCCTTGCATCAGATTCAGTAAGTTTCTCTTTCAACAAGAGAATTTTTTCAAGAGCAGCATCATGCTCCCTTTTTAACAATTCTGCTTGAGAGAGACTAGCGTTTGCTTTTTCTTCAAGACACTGTATTTGTTGAGAAGTATCTTCCCTAAACTTTTTGTGATTTTGATGCATCCTTTCACATTAAATAGTAATTGCTTTAAAATCATCCCGATTTTTCTCAATTACCTTTTTGTAAGTAAGCAATTGCTTACAAACATATTCTGAGGGTGGTTCAATAACCTCTTGCGATACGTTAACTGAGTCTTTCTTTAGTTTTCGCTCTCGCTTAACTCTACTTTGACTCATGTCTCATAGGTTGGATCGCACCAAACACATATTGTTATATCTTTTCGTGTTTGCCCGTTCTGATACCAATTGAAAAGACGAGGGTACCCAAATATACCTCAATCTAAAACCTTTTCACCTATAAGTCCTTTCTCCGAAAGTGATTGTCTATGGACTGAGTCGAGACAATACAACTAATCGGTTCACACTTCGTGTGATCGTTATGGATACGAGATCGAAATAATACCACAACAAGATAACTTGTGTGATTGACTATGGATACAAGATCGAGACAATACAACAACGAAGTATGTTTACTTGATAAAAGGTTTGGACCTAACCAAACACAATAGGATTGCTATCAAGTAAATAGGAATTAACGTTTATGTATTTTACTTCTAATTATAATAAAATAATTATAATTATGGAAATAGAAAAGTAAAAGACACAGCAAGATTTTGTTAACTAGGAAACCGCAAATGCAGAAAAATCCCGGGACCTTGTCCATAATTGAATACTCTCAAGATTAAGCCGCTATACAAAATCTAAACCAACTCGTATAGTTCAGACCAAGCAACTAAACCTATAGTTCACCTAGTTCCGTCTGTATCCCTGCGCCTCCAACTTGCAATAAGTCACGCACTTGGAACAATTCCTTCGGTTCGTATTCCAAACAGTAAAGGAACAACAAATCTTTTCGGTAACAACTCTTTTCATTCAAGTGATATGAGTTTGACAAAAGGCTCTTCCGTTTATCCCAATAAACTCCTTTGTCAGGTCCTTAGATCTATCTAATAACAACTACCAAAGTAATTGTCAAGATTTTGCAATCAATACTTTGAATCACAAAGAATTGTATTGATGCCGATCTACTCAACTAATCAATCCAATCTAACACAAATAATAAACCGATTCTAGTTGGATCCTTTTCCAGCCGAAACAAGTATTGTGCACACCAAAGATTATGAACCAAAAAATCTTTTTTGTCTTCAAATCTTCTTATATCTTCAATAAACACCTGCACACAATCAACTTGAATCTCTTGTGATCAATCACACACAGAACGGAGTCTGTTAACAATGGATTATCACAAGACGTCTTTAGATCTACAAACAGTCTAAAGATCCCCGTCGAAACTTCGATCTAGTTTGAGTGAATCTTATATCAGAAGAGAAGATTCTCAAGCATAAACAAACTAGGTGCAATCAAAGTTCAACAACCGTTAGTCAATCAAATCAATCGAAAACTAATAATAAATTCCAATTATCGAGTTTCCCACCAACGGTACAAATAGAGCTTCTCAATCCCAAAGAAGTCTTTAAACTGAGATTTCGCCTAATTAGGTTACTTTCCTCTCCGAATAGGCGGCTCCACCAGTAACAACACAACTAGGTAGTTTTGCTGGCTCTGAGGATTAGTTTGCTTGAAATGAAAACTTCAATATTTATAGACCAATGAAGTTTGGACACTAAGGAATTTCCAAAACCGAAAATATTCTCAAGATATGCAATATATTACCAAATTCGGTTTCCATAATTCCTGGAAATGCTTTGTCCAAATATTGACCGAAATCTCAGTAGAAAATCTCCAATTAGTAAATGCACATTACCAATTTTTATTTTCTAAAGATATGCATTTTAATTGCTGGAAATTAAAAGCATATAAAACTAAAAACCTTAATTAAAAGATTCTCAATTTATTTCGATCCGGGATTCTCCTTTAGCTATTAAGGAATATCTTTAAACAATAAAATATAAGCGTTACTTCACATGTTCAAAGTATGTCGACATCTTTACTTGGTAAATCCTTTTTCATATTTACCATCTTGGAACCGATTTGCCACACTTCCAAACAAGTTTAGAATTGGTTCATCTGACTTCCAAGAACTATGTGATTGATTATCCTATCAAATCACCAATCATGGGCTTCACGGTTCTACCAAAACAAGTTTCGGTTGTACCTCCATGTGGGTACAAGAATTAGTCACGCTAGTTACTAAAACTCGGTTGACTAGGTACTAGGATCGGTTCCCACATATATATGGTATCTAACTTGTATTTGTTACACATGTTCATAGGATCGGTTCCCAATAACTAAAAACTTGTTGTACCTCTTACAAGGATCGATTCCCCTTTTGTGATCGATTGCACCTCTTACTAGGATCGGTTCCCAAATGTCTAGAGTTGGTCATACCAATTACAAAAAATCGATCATACCATCTCAGGTGATTACTTAAGATCGGTTTCACTAATAAAAGTCATACCAATACAAAAGTCAGGCCTTGTGAATAGTTTTACCAAGATACATAAACAAGTTATGAGCGGTTATACTAAACACACATATTGGTAATTCAAAAGATTTGCAATGAATAACAATACCAATAAGTCTAGCGATTTCCCTTTCGATTCATAAAACAAGTTCATGAATTTACTTCCTTTAAACGAATGTAAAACATTGTTTCCTAGGACGAAATCTTCACCCATACCCATACATAATCACAATAGCATTCATACGATTATGTCGATGTCTTATATACGAAGTTCAAAAGATAAGCGTTATACTTCGTATTGTATTCCTTAGTACTATGTCTAACTAGAGTATAATCATTCACAACTTCGCAGTTATGTTTTCAATATGTACGACTTGAAAGATATATTAGGGAATGAAACAGTTCAAGTCAAATATTACTAACCTCAAGTGGAAGGATGATGTCGTCGTTGTAGCTCTTTGCTTCTTCACATTCTTCAAGTCTTCACGTAATACTTGTAATGTCTCATATCCTAATACTTTCAAGCTAACCTATACGAAGTTGACTCTAATAATAATCAAGCGACTCTTTAAATGAGTTTTGATTCACTAAAATTTGACAACCAAACTTGACATACCAACTCTTGGTGGGTTCAACCGAGCTATGCTCTAACATAGAGCTTTGCGAGGTTCAAGAGATGTAAGGAGCACGACTGCAGTTGAAATACTTGAACAGTTAATCCGGTCTCAATTACGTTCGAGTCCGAAGTCTGATAATATTATATTGTCTGTAGTGGCTTAAAATATAAGGGTTCATATTTTATCATTGTTCTCTTTTTTCCCGCCTTAGGAACGTTCCCTACGCGAACCTAAGCTTAAAATATTGACTAGAACAAGACCAATAAAGTAACGAGCCTATAGGAAAGTCATTCAAAAGGACTGTATTGGGTACTTTGTTAGCCTAACTCGAAGTTCAGTATGATTACTATAAGTTGAATTGCGCCGTGTAACCCGAGGAAACGTTGCCACAGATGTAGGGGTATTCAAGCTCCTTTGAGCTTTTCTTGCTTTCATTTGACCTAATTTAATTCAGATCGTTCTGAGAGGTTTGTTAAAACTGTACCTTGTTGCCTTTTGGAAGATTAGAAGGTGGTCTAGAAACAATCTAAGTAGAGCCATCATGCTTTTTATTTGCTACATTCCCTAAGTGATTTGGTTGAGTCAGCCTTGCTTGTGATTGCTAAAAATCCCCTTCTGAGTTAGGAAATCTTCATTGTATGCCCAAATTACTTATCACTAAGCGTAAAAGAGACACTCTAGATCGTTTTGTTAGTGAAAAACCTAGTAGTTTTAGTTATGAAAATCAGGATCTCAAAGACCCTAATCTAGAGGCTTATTTTTGAAAAATTTAAATTTTACGAATTTGAACCTGTTTGAGGAAGTTACTCCTAGTCTTGTGATAGCGCCAGAAATGGCAACTTTAAGAACATTATTTGAATCCTACTACGACTAGTCGTCCATCAGCTATCATGTTAGCATACACTGAAGCAAACTATGAACTGAAACCTGGGACCATGCAGGTGATCCCAGTATTTTTGTGGGAAAAAAAATGAAAACCCATATTTTCATGTTAGGGATTTTGAGGAAATTTGTAATACGATCAGAATCAAATACGAAGATGACGAAGCATTGAAACTTATGTTATTTCTTTTTTACCTAAGAGACAAAGCCAAATCTTGGCTATATAGTTTGACTTATGAGTCAATTTCAACATATGAACAACTTTTTTTCTCTTGAAAAAGAGGCAAGCCTCATACATTAACATTCATAAAGCAACAATTCCAAATCGGGAGGGTTATAAGGGTTACAATACAGACCAGAGAGTTTTCAGTTGACTCCAAATAATAAAACAAACAATATAGACTTTCAAGATTCTTAGCTTCATAGTAGCCTAATAATTTCCGATGATTAAATATAACAATTCCACATTAATTCCTTAGTAACAGGACGGGTTTAAATGGTATTGTTTGGACTAAATGTGATACATCCAAATCAAATAACAAGTTTGCTGATAGTAGAGATGTTAGGATCCAAAGATCCAACCATTTCTCAAGAGTTTTATCATAATCATAGTAACACAAGTGACCAAGGCATAAGAGGATCCATAGATTCAGCCATTTAACACAATATTTTTCAAAAATAAAATAACATAGGTGACAAGATAATCAAAATCAGTTATTTTCGGGCGAAATCGGTCGGAGGAGGTCTGAATACTCGTCGAAATCTGTCTTTTGTTGGAGTCTTTAATGTCTTTTGTATTGTTGGTGTCTTCGGATCTGTTGTTGCTGAAGGAGTTTTGGATCTCTTTGAAGTTTTTGTAGCTGATGTGATTTGTGTTCTTTTGGAAAGAACTAAACCATTTGTCTGAAACAACTTCATCAAAAGAGATTTCAAATCTAAGTTAACAAGCTCTGTAAAATCCCTAGATTCAATACCCTAAAACTAGTTTTAATCAGAAAATAAACAAAAGAGCAACTTCAGTTTGAACCCAAAAGCAGATTTGAAACAAACCCAACACTGAAATCTAAAGAATGGTTTATATAAAAGCAAATTTGAAAATAACCCACTATCGAAATCAAAAGTTGCTACTGAAATTAAAGGCAAATTGAAGCCGTAAAAGATGATTACAAAAATAAAAGCAAGAAGATGGGTTGATTAGTATATAGGAGGTGATGATATAAGAGTTGACTGAAAAAAAATGAGATTAAAACTTAAACGTTACTGCTACAAAAATTGATTATATTGGAGACGATGATAAAGAGTTGAGGAAATCAGTTGTGGTTTTTGATACTCAGATCTGCTCCCGAAGGAGCCCATCTGAGCGGTGGCGTTCTTAGGGTTTGGTGTGTGTTTTTTCGCTTGGATAAAGAAAGAGAAAAAGAAATTACGTATGGCCAATGCTAATGCTGAGAACTTACTTAGTGAGCCCAGCATTTGCATGTGCACAAATTTTTGTTAAATTCTTATATGCATAAACGAGACGTTCTAGGTCGTTTTATTAGTACGAGACCTAGTAATTTTATTTTAGGAAACAAGGATCTCTAAAATTTAGTTTTGAACGTTCGTCTCTAGGTGAGAGGAGTATCCCTAGTCCTTTGATAGGAAGACAAATTGTAACTTTAAGAACTTTATTGAATCCTACTAGGACTAGACGTCCATCAGCTATCAGGTTAGCTGACACTGATGCAAGCTATGAATTGAAACTTGGGACCATATAGATGCTCCTGGTATTTTGTGGGAAAGAAAATGAAAACCCCTATTTCCATGTTAGGTATTTTGAGAAAATTTGTAGTACTCTAAGAATTAAAGACCTAGATGACAAAACATTGAAACTTAGGTTATTTCCTTTTTCCCTAAGAGACAAAGCTAAATCTTGGCTATATAGTTTGACTTCTGATTCAATTTCAATATATGAACAACTTACACTGCCTTTTTCAATAAGTTTTTCCCTAGGCACAAAACATCATCTATTAGGCAACAGATTTGCACATTTGCTTGACAAGAAGGAGAATCTGTTAGAGCATAGCTCGGTTGAACCCACCAAGCGTTGGTATGTCAAGTTTGGTTGTCATATTTTAGTGAATAAAAACTCAATTAAAGAGTCGCTTGATTATGTACTAGAGACAACTTCATATAGGTTAGGCTAGAAAGATTAGGATTATGAGACATACAAGTATTACTCGAAGACTTGAAGAATGTGAAGAAGTAACAAGCTACATCGACGACATCATCCTTCCTCTTGAGGTTAGTAATATTGTGACTTGAACTATTCATTCCTAACATATTTTTCAAGTCGTGTTATATTGAATACATAACTGCGAAGCTGTGAATGATTATACTCTAGTAGACATAGTGTTAAGGAATTAGAATACAAAGTATAATGCTTATCTTTTGAACTTCGTATATAAGACATCGACATAATCGTATGAATGCTATTGTGATTATGTGTATGGGTATGGGTGAATATTTCGTCTTAGGAAACAATGTTTACATTCGTTTAAAGGAAGTACATTCATGAACTTGTTTTATGAATCGAAAGGGAAATCGCTAGGCTTATTGGTATTGTTATTCATTGCATATCTTTGGATTACCAATATGTGTGAGTTAGTAGAACTGATCATAACTTGTTATGTATCTTGGTAAAACTAGTCACAATGACTGACTTATGTATTTGTATGACTTTTATTAGTGCAACCGATCCTAAGTAATCACCTAAGATGGTATGATCGATATTTGTAATTGGTGTGACCGATCCTAGTAATTGGTGTAACCGATCCTAGTAATTGGTGTGACCGATCACAAAAGAGTGTGTAATCGATCCTTGTAATTGGTGTAACCGGTCCTGGTAATTGGTGTAACCGATCCTGGTAACTGGTGTGAGCGATCACAAGTAATACCATGAGAATATGGTAACCGATCCTGGTAATTGATGTAACCGATCCTGGTAACTGATGTAACCGGTCCAAGTAACCATATTAAGGTAGAATCGATCCTTGTGTTTGGTAGAACCGTAAACCCATGATTAGTGTTTGATATTTGATCAATCACATAGTTCTTGGAAATCAGATGAACCAGTTCTAAACTTGTTTGGAAGTGTGGTATAATCGGTTCCAAGATTGTAAATATGAAAAAGGATTTACAAAGAAATAAGATGTCGACATACTTTGAACATGTTCAGTAACTCTTATCTTTTATTGTTCAAAGATATTCCTTAATAACTCAAGGAGATCCCGGACCGAAATAAGTTGAGAATCTTTTAATTAAAGTTGTTAATTTTATATGCTTTTAATTACCAGCAATTAAAATGAATATCTCTGGAAAATAAAAATTGATAATGTGTATTTACTAATTGGAGATTTTCTAGTAGGATTTCGGTTAAATTTGGACAGAGCATTTCTAGGAATTATGAAAACCGATTTTGAAAATATTGCATATCTTAAGAATATTTCAGTTTTGGAAATTCCTTGGTGTCCAAACTTCCTTGGTCTATAAATACCCAAGTTTGCATTTCGAGCAAACTATCCTAAGAGCCAGCAAAACTACCTTGTTGTGTTGTTACTGGTGGAGCCGTCTATTCGGAGAGGAAAGTATCCTAATTAGGCAAAATCTCTTACGACCGCTCATTTAAAGACTTTTGTGGGATCAAGAAGCTCTACGAGTATCGTTGGTGGGAAACTAATAATTGTAGTATTATTAGTTTTCGATTTTATTTGATTGACTAACAGTTGTTGAAGTTTGATTGCACCTAGTTTTTTTATTCTTAAGAATCTTCTCTTATGATATAAGATTCACTCAAACTAGATCGAAGTGTCGACGGGATCTTTAGAACTGTTTGTAGATCTAAAGACGTTTTATGATGATCCATTGTTAACAGACTCCATTCTGTGCATGATTGATCACAAGAGATTCAAGTTGTGGTGTGCAGGTGTTTATTGAAGATTTAAGAAGATTTGAAGACAAAGAAGATTTCTTATTGGTTTCATAATCTTTGGTGTGCAAAAAACTTGATCGGCTGGGATCCAACTACAATCGGTTTATCTTGATAGACTTGATTGATTAGTTGCGTAGATCGGCATCAGTATTTAGTATCTTGGTAGATCCTATTATTGATTGCAAAATCTAAACTCTGCTACTTTAGTAGTTGTTGGATAGATAGATCTAAACCCGGCAAAGGAGTTTATTGGATTAAACAGGAGAGCCTTTGTCTGACTCATATCACTGAGATTGAATGGAGTTGTTACCGAACATATTTGTTGTTCCTTTACTGTTTTGAATACGAACCAAAGGAATTGTTCCAGTGCATGCACTTATTAAATGTCGGAAGCGCAGGGATACTGAAGAAACTAGGTGAACTATAGGTTTAGTTGCTTGGCTTCAACTATACGAAGTTGGTGTGATTTTGTATAGCGGCTTAATTCTGAGAGTATTCAATTCTGGACTAGGTCCCGGGGTTTTTCTGCATTTGCGGTTTCCTCGTTAACAAAATCTTGCTGTGTCATTTACTTTTGTTTTCCGCGATTATAATTGTTGTCATTATAATTTAAAGTAAATTACACAAACGTTAACTCCGTATTACTTGATAGTGATCCTATAGAGTTTGGTTAAGTCTGAACCTATTATCAAGTAATCACACTTTGATTGTTGTATTGTCTCGATCTCGTATCCATAGACGATCACACAAAGTGTGAATACCGATTCGTTGTATTGTCTCGACTCAGTCCATAGACAATCACTTTCGGTGAGAGGACTTATAGGTGGAAAAGTTTAAGATTGTGGTATATTTGGGTACCCTCGTCTTTTCAGAATCTTTATATAGGTATTTGGAAAGGTTCAATTATTTACTGGAACAATGTCCTCATCACGGCTTAGAAAAGGTAAGGCTAGTTCAGATCCTTTATGAGGGTTTAGATTATCCAACAACAACCATGGTTGAGTCTTTGTGTACATGTAAGTTTGAAAATACGATTGTTGAAATGGGAAAGTAGTAGGGAACCCAAAAAAAAAAAAATCTTCTAAGTATAGGAAACATTAATAGGGTAGAAGGAAACTTTGAATTAGATTCCAAAATTGCAGCAATAGTTAAATGGTTTGAAGCTTTAGAATTGGGAAAAACTAGTAGTAGAGTAGATCCTTTTTGGGAAGGACAGACTATTGAAGAGCAATCCCATGCTCTTTACAATAACACTAGATTCGATAACTCTCAGAAGTTTGACCCATATCCAGAAACCTATAATCCTGGTTGGAGAAACCATCCCAACCTTTCTTGGTATAAGGGCCAGAGTCAAGGCAAATTTAGTAATTCTAATGCTCCCCCAGGTTTTGGTTATACTAAGAATCCTTCAGGTCCAACACAGTTTCAAAACCCTTCAGATAGGAAGATTACGAGTTTAAAGGAGTCTCTCGCCTTATTAACCCACCAATTTGTTAAGTTTCAGCAATCGGTTTCACAAGCTTTAGAAGACAATAAAAAGATGGTCCAGGCTAACTCTCAAGCTATTTCCTAGTTAAAAATCCAGGTTAGTCTGATAAATGAGCCTTTGAGAGAAAAAGGTAAGTTTCCTAGTCATACACAACCCAATCCTAGAGGAGTTCATGAAGAATATTACAGTGAAAAACCGTCAAATCATGTGAATGGAATTAGAACCCTAATAAATGGTAGAGTGGTAAATAATAAGGTAACCATGCCCGATAGTGAACATACTGCAGCTCACCCCTCTAGACCACCAGTAGCTGAGGAGACTGATAAAGTCTCTGATGATCCCAATACGTCCCTGATAAGCCCGATTTTGTGCCTAGAGCCCCATTACCACAACTACTTGTACAAAGAAGGAATCCAACTTTAGTGACATATTGGAGGTCTTTAAGAAAGTTACCATAAACGTTCCTTTGTTAGATGCAATTAGGCAACTTCCTGCTTATGTAAATTTCCTTAAGGATATGTGTACACGAAAGCACAAACTTAGTGTCCATAAGAAAGCCTTTTTAGCTAGTCATGTAAGTTCGATTATTCAGAACACCACAACCCCTAAGTACAAAGACCTAGATTCCCATACCTTATCATGCACGATAAGTAACTTCCGGGTAAAAAACGCTTTACTTGACTTAGGAGCCAATGTGAACTTACTTTTGTACTATATGTATTTATAGCTAGGACTTGGTGAAATGAAACCTACTCAGATGACACTGCAGTTAGCCGACAGGTCTATCAAAATTTCTCGAGGTGTTATCGAGGATGTTCTTATTAAGGTCGACAAGTTTATTTATCCAGTGGATTTCGTTGTGCTAGATACCCAACCTGTCCCTGACCCAGATAACCAAATACCTGTCATTTTAGGACGCCCATTTTTAGCTACGTCTAATGCGATCATTAACTGTCGAAATGGTATTATAAATTTATCCTTTGGTAACATGACTATTGAGCTGGATATTTTTAATGCCAGTAAGCTAACTACCTCATGAGCTATATGACACGTGCATTGAAGAGGTGAACATGGTAGAAACTTTAGTTCAGGAGTCACTACTAAACATCTTATTTGAAGATCCATTAGAGAGTTGTCTATCCCGTTTTAGTTTAGATTTTGACGAAGATAACACTATTGAACAAGTGAATGCTCTATTAGACTCTCTCCATAAGTTAGATACTGATAGATGGTAAACTATGTTCGAACCATTACCAGGTTTTGAGTCTACTTAATTCATCCTTTGGAAGAGCCTCCTAAGTTGGAACTCAAACAACTACCAGATACCTTGAAGTATGAGTTTTTAGGCCCATATGAGACTTTGCATGTAGCCTCCGATTTGGATAGTGATCAGAAGAGTAAGCTAGTGACCGTACGTCAATAAAATAAGGAAGCTTTAAGGTGGACCATAACAGATAAGGGCATAAGTCCTACAGTTCGTATGAATCAAATTCATTTAGAGGATGAACCACCTGGCTATAATAACCTAGAAGAAGCAATTGACCATTCTCAGGAATCTGGTGGTCTAGAAATTAGGAATATTGTGACTAGTCTATCTAGAGACACCCAAAATTCTAAGTTCGGGGGTGGTTATCAAAACATAGGACTTGAGATATGTGCCTCTACTATTTTACAAGATTATCTCCATACACGTTTTCTTGACCCTAATGATATCCATAAAGAAGTTCAGTTGTTAGAAACACATCCTCTTGTTGATGTGGTTTACCCAGGTGATTATACCAGGATTGACTTTGTTTTCCCACCAAAAAAAATTCTTCCAATTGTGGGAACGTATGAGTTTGAAATGTGTCAGTTATTAAGTTTTAAGACTAAGCCTAATTACTTTAGGATATAATCGACACATTTACTTAAGAATGACCACCACTTTCATTATGGTCACCTGTGTGAGTCAGATCTGATTGACTTTGAGGATCCTCAATTATTCAGGTTATTATTATGTGCTTCTAAGTTCTTAGTTGAGTTTTTCCAGACTCTAGAGCCTGATCATTTAAATCTTACATAGAGGAAATCAAGCCCAAAGAGATTTATCTAGACTCATTTATAGAGCGTGAACCTAAACCATAACTAGATATAGTGGTCTTAAAAAAAAAACTGGATAAGGTTGTGCTCGGTTTGTTCATTCTCTTGGCATGTTGCTGTTTCCTTTTACTTGTGTCAAATCTATTTGGTTTTGATGACCCACAGTTGTTCCGGCTATTGATATATGATTCTATAAGGTGACTAATGCTTTCTTAGTGGCCGAAGACTTTAAACTTAACACTTCTTGGGAGGTAACCAATGCTCATGCAACACGTCAATATCTTTTATCATTTCCTTTTCTTCGAGTGGTAACAGTTTCTCATTGTTCATGTCTATAATTTCATCTTTAGAACATTAAGGTCAATGTTAGATTTAAGTTTGGGGGTATGGAAGAAACTTTTTAGTTGCATTATTAAACTTTAGAGCCTAGAAACTCGTGTCAGTTCAAGATAACTCTAACCAATCTAAGTGGATGGAAACATTTTGGATGTAGGATTTGAGGGACCCAAACTAAGAGTCTATTCGTAAAAGGACAGAGCTCGGGTATTAGAAATAACATGGTAGTTGTCACCGTATCTCGGAGTCGTCATATCACGTTCTGTTAATATATTTGCAAACTTTATATGTTGATTTCGCCGCTGGGATGAAGTAGAGTGATTGAGTTATTGAAAAAAAATTAAAAAATAATAATAAAAACAAAAAAAAGACCAGGCCAATCAAACCAACCGAAACAAATAAAAAATAAAAAATAAATTATTGTTCAATAAATAAATCGACCGATGGGACCCTTGTATATACTAGCTGAGTTGATCTAGAATTAGGATTATCGAACGCTGAGACCCTATTATATACCAGCTGTGTTGATACTAGAGTTAGGATTCAGACAAGTATATCAATCCATTAGGATTTATCTTGGCATTGACGTCCATTCACAAACCATTTATCTTTATATCCATCTTCTTAATCTATTCATGTGATCAGTTTGATTCCAAATATTGATGTCCATAGTGCGACTATCTGAGTAGAGCTCTGTCACTTATATATGAATTTTAGTACGCCTGAGTGCAAACTCATTTACACCAATTGGATTCACATCAGGGTAATTTCTCCTATAGTCAATGAGAGTATGCAAACTAAGGAGACGGTTTAGTGTCGTTCCTAGATTCTTCACAGGTATATATGGTTTGGAGTAAAGGTTTTGTGGGTACACCTCTTGTAAACCCTCCCGAGACTATAACTCGGCCAGCAGGGCCACATAGAGGTTCAAAGGCTTGTTGCACACGCTAAGTGCAATCGCGTTGCCTGTGACAGAGAGTTAGGATTTTATTTCCTAGATTAGATTTGCTCAAGGACTAGAAAATAATAAGTTTGGGGGTATTTGATAGATGCATTTATGTGTCTACTTTGTTCTCGATTCTTTATATTGTTAGTACTCATTTTTGTACTTATTATGACATTTTATGTGTTTGTAGGTGTTTTTGGAGAAATAAACATTGTTGGAAAAGTTTGCTCAAAAGGCACCCCGGAGAAATTACTAAAGGTAACCTCACTTTGGATAAGGGCACCCCCATGGCATCCCAGCTGATAAAGGCGCCCATGTTTTGGATTCAGGGCATCCATCTTCATCGTTCAAAACTCACTTTTGGCGGGAAAACTGAATCAGTCACCTGCGTAATCTTATGTACGAATTTTGAAAGAGATTTAATAAGATTCAATCATTGCTCTGAATTGGGACTGACTTGTCAAGACTATACAGGGTTGATATGACTTTTGGATTCGAAGAAATAGAGATTTGTATCGAGTTTGGAGAAAACAGGGGCTAGAGTTATTCTCGGGTCTTCTGTGTTGTAAACTTGGAATTACGTAGGAGATAAATTCGGTTTGTTTTTATCAAATATAAGGAGTTTAAAGGGGTTTGGATGAGGCAGAAGACACGTATAAGAGATAAAGAAGGAAAGAAATCCAGTAACTTTCTGTCAAAGAAAAAGGAAGATAAACAAAGATATTCTCAGAATTATTAGACTGTGTGGTGTATATATAAGATGCTTGGGTATCACATAAGGGGTACGAAGACTTTGGGGGCAGTTACAAAGCAAATAGAAAAGTTACAGAGCGCTTCAGGACCAACAGAAGGAAGAAAAACTGAAGAACATAAAACTGCAGAGGTCTGTAGAGGATAGGGTAGGAAGTCGTTAATTTCGTGGCCTTTACTTTCAAATTCAAACGGCTCTGTAACAGTGTTTGCAACATGTATCTTACATTTGCAACACCTTCTTTGTAATAGCGTATCTGCAACGCTTATAAACGTTGCGGATTCCCTAAGTTATATCTTTTTACCTCTTTTAATACACTTTTGAGCTATATACCATTATTTTGAGCAAGTGTTTAATATAAGGAGATAAACTCCTTTGTGGAGGCGACGTAGGAAGCCATTGTTCCAAGAAAGTGGTATATTTCTATTTTAAATGATTTTTACAATTCCTTTTATGATTATCTGCTTTGATTAAAAATTAATTTAAGGATTTTTATTAATCAATTATGATTTTTTTTGATAGAGCATGCTTATCCTAGGGTTGTTGATGTTCTATGCTTTCGATTTACAGTTGTTATTTTGAAAATATACTTTTGCAACAAATTGTTTAAAAGTAAAGAATTACATGAATATTGATTAGATTGGATCACTTTAATTGGTTAATGATGGAATCTTGAGTCCCAATGCCTTTTATAATCTTAATACCAACTTTGTATTGAGTTTTCTAGTTTAATTATTAGAACTTGAGTCTTATAAATCATCCTTCACAAGTTTGAGAAGCGAACATCTTATTTACCACTTTCAAAACTACATCACATACGGAGACACCATAATATTGATTCAGCTCAAATCAAGACGGGACACCAAAGGAGTTATGATTAATAGATGTAGAGTGATCTAACGATAATTGATAAGAACAACGTGTGAAACAGGTGTAATACAAAGGAATCCTAAATAATTCAGTTATTTAACCGAGGATTAATTAAAATATATTGAAAGAAGTCAAGCAGATTAATCTTTAAAAATGCAAATTTAAATGTGCAAATAAATAACTAAACCAAAGAGAACAGTGGAGTAAATTATGGCTATGTATATGTCATTTATAAATCAAAATAATAGGTTAATCAGAAAAAAGGACGAAAGCTATTCACGTTAAGTGCACGTGGTCAAAACATTAAAATGTTAATGGATATTAGTATAATTTTATTCCAACATAAGATTAAATGCTATTGGGGAGATCCAGACTTATGCTAATGATAAGCACAGAGGAAGGAATGTAAAGAAGTACTAGTAATTAAAATACTCTACACTAAGTGAGACTAAAAGAAGACAAAGTCTAATCCCATTTATACCGTTAATTTTGAAGGAAACATGAAGTGAATAAGGAGTGCAAAATTGGAAAACCCAAGAACAAGAAGAAAAAAGTTTAGGGAATGTATTTTCTCTTATTTTCTTTAAGCATCTTTTGGACAATTTAATAGTGTGAACAGTGGACATGAGTGAGAAGAAAATAATCTTATGATGCATTGATGAAATCTACGTTGTCATTAAACCAGTGAAAGTTTATCAATCATCATCATTTAATTTAGTTTTTTCGTAAAATTACATGAAGACAAAAATAGGGTTTGATGGAGCTGGAAGGGGAAAATGAGATATCTTTATTTTTATTTTATTTTTGTAAAAATAAATAAATTATTCATATGATCTGGTTTAAGACGACTAATTCAAAATCAATTGATAATATGTAGAAACCCTTACCACAAAATAACAAATTCAAATCTTTGATGTAACATATACGCTTCCCAAGTAAAATCAATAATGAGCTTTTCTTTTTCAATCCTTGTTGTTGTGTAGAAACTTAGGAGAGATCAGAGAAAAATTGGTGAAAAAAGGAAGGCTACCTATTGATAGGGTTTTGAGAAAAGATTCTTGATAGAGACAAAACCTTAAAGTGAAATAGGATGGGAGAGAAAATTAATTTTAATCAAATATATTTGTACACGTTTTTTTTTTTTAACTATTTTGGAGTTTTAGTTCATGCTCTAATCAACACTCATATTCATAAGGGATAATTTCAAAAATATTTCTTATTCCCAACCACCCCACATAGATAACTTTAGATTTACATTATGCACATCCTATACAATTAAAAATCATTTTTATTTTTTTGGCAACCGTAAATATATTCAAAACTACTTTTTTTTTCTTTACAAATTAAATTTTAGATTAAATATATATATATGGGCTTTAAGCGCGAAATCATATTAAGAAAAATACATGGTTTTACACTATTAAACCCTTAAAAAGAATTTCGTCCTGAAATTCAAAAACCAAAAATACATGGTGTTACACTATTAACCTCTTGAAAATAATTTCGTCCCGAAATTCAAAAACCAAAAATACAAACTGTTACAGTATGCTACTGAAAAACAAACTAACTATAAGTTAGTATTATTCAAAAACTATTTTTCATGATCGAGTTACTGACATACATATTCATTTACTACTTAATTTGGTGGGATGGGCATCTATTATACATTATTATTATTCAATTTTATATCATTCAGAGTCGTCATGATCGATACTTATAAACCATGACATCCCAAATGATAACTTGAACATAAGCTCTATTAGAATCGTCAATGGTTTATAGTTTATGACTATAACGACGTTATTCCTGATTTCAAAAAAAAATGAGCTTAGGATTATCTTCTATATAATACCACCCCCATTCTCTAAAAAAACCTGCCCAAAACTTTCACCTTTTCCTGTTTCTACATCTTTCACTGCTTAATTAGTTTTTGTTTTTATTCCAAAGTGAGACATCAATGGCAATGTCAGCATGGGAACTGAATAAAGATATGGATCTCATCAAGTCTTTTATTAAAGTTGTTCCATGAATGTCCTGAAGAAATTTATTCAATGTTTTGGAAGAGACTGAAAGATTTCTATTATGAAAGTTACGCGAATCCCAAAAACCACAAATGAAAAATTCAACATGCCATGACAATTCTTGCCATGGATCATAATTTACTAACTTGTCATCAGTGTAAGAGTCATCATCCTGATAAATATAACCATTAGGATACTAACAATTATTAACGTCATAAACTACTACAAACTTGAGAAAATAATAACGTTTTAGCAAACCATTCAAATCGATCCCCTGCCACACCAACTACAACAAATTAAGTTTTATCTAAGAAACATAAAGAAACATGAGATCAAGTCTAATAACAAAAGATAAACCAACAAGATACATTTAAACTTTAAAACAACATTTCCTCACCCACGACCACGACCTCGTTGACTTCCTTGAGTACCTGATCTCCGACCTTGCTTTGCAAGTATTTGACTTCCACGACCTCGTTGATCATATCCTTGTATTCCTTCACCTAGTTCATCATCTTCTTGGCTTTCTTCGCCTTATTCAGCACCTTATTGAATTACTTGGCTAGAACTTTTTCAAGTCCTTTACTCAGATCAACAAACATTTTGTTCTTAATGGGATTTCAACGTGTGTGTAGTAGTCAACGTACCAATGTTGTTGATCAGGATTCAACACATCTCCATTTTTCTCCGAGCAATATATTGCCTTGATCAAAATCTTCATTCGTCCCCTCTATTTGCATTAAAATTGTGAACGAGGTTAACATACTTATAATTGTATATATAAGAATAAGATAATAAGATAGACAAAATACTTATGATAAGCTTAATAATGATAGAATCATCTTTAGTGTCAGAAGTAGAAGCAGAAACTTTGTTGTTTTTCCTCCCATGCGCGCTAACAGGATCTATTTGTATCACAAATAAAATGAGAATAAAAATGGTTTAGTTTAATTAGAATTTGATAAGTGTTATATGACCTTCGACCCATGGATGTGTGGTCCATCTAGATGACTAAGGTTTTCACTATCATGTATATAAAGGATATTATATCCATGTAACCCGACTACTCTTATCAATAAGAAATTTCCCGCCTCTTTCCTTTCTCTATATTTCCATAACAAAATGTTATCAAGCACGAGCTCTAACTTTGCCGCAAAAGAAGGAATTTTCTTTTTTTCGGTCATCATCAAAATCAGTGAAAACTATTTCGAAAAAGTACTGTCATAGTCTGGTTTTGGTATTTTTTCTTATCCTTTTTTCCGATCATCCATTTGCGTAAAAGTTATACCTAAACCTCTTATTTTTCTTTATTATATTTTAATTAGCTATTTGTAAGTGTGATGTGATATATGAGTAGTCTGAAATACCTAACCTTACTTTTCTGCCATATCCGTTTGTTTAAATTACATGCGTTGATGATTGATTGCACATGATGTATCTTGTTCCAATTTTTGTATGGGTCATGAAATCTCTTTGATGTTTTGCTTTGTACACGACGTTTGATCTTTTTTTTTTTTTTTTTTTTTTTGTACTTCCTGATGTTATGTTGTCTACCATGTCTATGGTTTAACCTATTTTTGAAAAATAAAATAAAAAATGATTGGTTTATTTGGTATAATATATCGTATGTATGCGTTTGACTTGTCTCTGTTTGAGAATGACCTTGTATTATAATATGTTCTATGCCATTTAAAATCAACTATCCCCATCAAATATTTTGTTTGTTTATGATTGTAAATACTCTATTATATTTTAATCTGTGTACTAATATATATACATTGCTATGTAGATCCTATGTATTAGATAATTTATTATTATCTAAGAAATGGTTTCTCGTATGTATGTTATGCTTTGATTTTAAATAAACATAAAGAAAATAATAATAAATTATCTGAGTTTGTCCTTTACTATTTTGTGTTGTTCTGCTTTGTGTATAGAAATAGTCATATATATGATGTTGTTATACTACTTGCCATCACATGCTTCTTGTTGTGTTTTGCCATTACATGCGTCCGTTTATGGACAAAAGTTTTCTCTATTTTTGTGACATGATTATATTGCATATGTGCTAATTAATCTTATACATATTTTGAACCATGTCTCTGTGTAAAAGAACTTTTTACTTTATTTTTTCATCGGCTGTCTTGATTGATTTTGAAAATTTATAATAAAATAATTGATTTATCTTTAGTGCTATGTGTGTGTAACGTGTGAACCTGTATTTGTTTATTTATATTTCCTTTACTGTAATTCATTTAATTATTGTAATATCTGACTCTGTACCGTCTAAAATCTATGAGTTTTGCGTATCAACGCGGTAACTGTTATCACTTTTCTTTGCAACATATGTTTTGTATTGTTTACATGTTTCCATATTATTTGTTTGTAAATGTTGATAACTTTGGTGAGATAATAATGGGTTATATATAATTGCCCGACGTTGATTATTGGACGTTATTGACTAAGTATCGTCGACTATTGACTGGGTCACCAATCAAACCATAAATAAATTTGGTTTCTCAATCTACCGGCCATTAAGAAATTTGGCCTTTGGGAATACAATATCAGAATTAGTCATACTAATGTCCTTTGCTCTTGTCTTATCGTAGATGGACCCAACTTGAACTTAATTTGAGCTTTTGGACTCAACTGGATTTGAGTATTATTGTTGGGTAGCTGATGTGGAGACTATTTCGTGGCGAAAGACTACACCACTACCATCAAGCCTTCAACCGCTGAAAACGATGTTCCAACAACTGAAAAAATAGCTAATACCCTCATGTTTCTTAAGAGACATATTGACATAAACTTAAACTGGGGTCACCGACATTTGAAAATCCCATAAGAATTATGGTATGCCCTTGAAATTCGTTTCTAGATATTCACGACTCTTTGATTCTACAACTATCAGTCCAGTGAAATGAAATCCTCTTCCTGGATTATGTCAAAGTGAAATGACTTTTAAAAAGACATGCTGCAGCTACAAGCACGTCTTTACTTTTGTGACAAGAAACTTACTGATGCTGAAATGATTCAGAAGATACTGTCCATTTTTCCTACATCTTCAATGATACTAAAGAACCAGTATCGGTCAGAAGTTGATAACAAAAGGATCGCAACTTTTAGTAAGCTAATCAACTTACTTCAAGTAGCCGAAAGGCATAATGAAATCCTCACCAATAACAACGCTAGAGCTGTCGGGAAAAAGAAAATTCATGAAACCAATTATGGCAAGGTTAATAGAGGAAAGAACCTCAAAGGAAATATGGTTGGACAAGCTGATCATTCACATTCCCATGCTCTATACGCACCTGAAGATAGTCATACCCGTGGAAGAGGACACAAGGGACCTAGTACAGGTCAAGGGCGTGGAGGTAATTCTATCATTTGGCATAGAGATGGACCTTATGGACCAAGTTGTGGCAGAACCAAGGTCAAGAAAACTCATAGAAATCCCCCTATTAAGAAGGACGAAATTGGAAACGAACCTTGTTATAGGTGTGGTTCTACTGCACATTGGTACCAGCAATGCAAGGCTAGTAACAAAGTCGCAGTTATCTACAAAAAGTATAGGGAGACTATAGAACAAGAAGCTCACTATCTGGAAGAAAATGAGACCCCTGATGTCAACCTCACAATTTCAGATTTCCAGGAAAGCCAGAGCCATGCCCCTTAGTTATCTTTTGATTCCAAACATTTATTTTAGTGTTTTATGCCTTAGTAGATTTTGGTTTAAATAATTTCTTTTGATGGCTTGGACTACTTTATGTCATTATGATTATCTTAGACTATTGTTATGAATAGATAATTTTTGAGTATTTTATTATCTTAATCATCATGTTTTGGTAATAGTTTTGAAAAAGTGGGGGTATAACAACCACACCCAATAATTCGTTCCGCAATCTGTATGGACTAAACTCCAATATAATTCGAGAGCATCAACTTAAAAATGAGACTCAATCAAGAAATATATCAAAGAGCTTTATCTCTATTTCTCAATTCAATCAGCAAATCGAACAGATAGAAATCACTGAGCCTGATTGATATGAGAAGGACTGTGACAGACCAGAGAATTTTTGCTTCCAGCGGGTCGGGTTACGACCCTCTTGGCAAGCTCCAACTCTTTGATACGCCACTCAAGTAAAAAAATTGTTCATTCATAATCCTGCACACGGTAGAAATCCCATTAGTCTCAAGGTTAGAATTTTATGAGCATATATCCCATACCATAGTACTCATAAAATTCCAAAAAGGTTTCAATTTCCAAAAATAAAAATCGGCCAGTTGCCAAAAAAAAAGACAAAAAAAAAGAAACGGCCAATTGCCAAGAATAAGAGTCGGCCAATTGCCAATGATAACAGAGGGCCAATTGCCGAAAATAAACAGACTGCCGATTGCCGAAAATAAGAAACGGCCGATTGCCGAAAAATAAGAAACGGCCAATTGCCGATTCCAACAATTTATATGGCCAGTTGCCAAAATGGAGATGGCCAATTGCCAACTCTAATAATTTACACAGCCCGTTGCCAAAAAATGGGAGATGTTAACAATCATCTCTCACTAGGTAGTATGAACAGCTAATACTGCAACTACCTCTACCAACGAAATATAATGCCAAGGTTGCAATCATCTCCGAATTGGTGGTGTGAACTGCCAAACAGTAACCAACTCTTTTCCGACGATACGAACAACCTCGCAAAGTTGTGCCGAACCGCATGGCGGCTGCCTAACTTTGCTGAACCGCATAGCGGCTGCCTACGTACCCTCGACGTTGCTCGAAGGGATCAAGCGCGACCGTAGTTCATCTATCTTTGTTTAGATAGTATGAACTAGCCGCGATGGTAGCTACTATCTCTCACTAGATAATATCAAGTAAACTAATCTCCAAATATAGCAGAACACCATATTTAAGTAACAAGAAAACTCTTCTGGGGAGTGGTGTTAGGATATGCCCAGAATACGGATCCTACGGTACACAAATTTGTAAATATCGATCTCTTACACAACTAATATTAATGATTAATCTGGATAAGAAAAAGGGAACTGGGTGCATCAAAACAAAGCATGAGACCTTAGCAAACTTAGTCACACAGAAATTGAAGGCACTTCAAAATACATCACTAGTGGAGGCAGTAGTTAATATAGGAAATTAAGTGTGTACTTTTACACATTATAATTCTAGAGATATATCAATTATAGAAGCCCATTTACTCATTATGTCGATATAAATTTAGAGATTTCTAAAACAGAGATGGTTTGCTTAACCTTCAAAAATGTAAATCCTTGGACTATATGGGTGCACAGAAACAAAATTTAAAATAGCAAGCAAGGAATTATTACGTGAATGAACGTATAAAAATGTAAGCGGTACTAAGGTTTGTAATCAATACGCCCAGGAGAACTGACAAAGTAAGACAGGTAATTTCATTTCTAGTTTTCTTTGTTTTTAGCATTTCACTAGGCTATCTTCCATTTCTCTCCAAAAATGAAAAGTCTTCTTTTTGTAAACTCCAGCAAATACAAAGCCACACACTCACTGTCATATACATTTCAGTTAGGTAAAATTAAGCATATAAACAAATACCAAATCCACTGAATCCTAATCTAATTCTTTGTATCCATCTAGAGACCATAGTATGTAGTCCAAAGTTAACTGCGGCACAAGAATATATATCTTACTGCATATAAAAATCACCACCATCAGCAAAAATAGAACGCAAATACTAGCCCGACATGATGTTACCCCGGGTTTAAAACAGCTACGTATGGGACTTAACCCCATGCTCAAAACAACTACTTGATTTCACAACCCTTTGTAATACTGCCATTCCACATTTTAAACAACTTGTAAATTTAAAACCTTGCCATCCGTCCTAATTACAGATAAACTAATTGAAGATGCTATTGAAATACGGAAAACCGAAAGAAAAAGAAGGGATGTTAACCATTATCGCCCATAGAAGTGTCCACTAATGATATAACGACAGTAGTTAAGAGAAGCTAGCTAACTTCTGAATACGTACAAAATTATTAAGCTAGTTAGCATCTAAAATGCAAAACAGATTTATCTAGTTAACGTCATACAAGAGATCCACCAACAGTAAGTGTGATGCTCAAATGATTTCATGCAAATGATTCACTTGGTGACTAGCATCATGACGTCCTTACGTATAGCACATAACAAGAATTATTAACTTATTTTCTTTCCTTTTTATTTTCATGGCTCATTAAATCAAACATTACCAAATCAATGAAGTACTGTATCAATCACAGTATCGGTACATGCACATATATACAAATGTATCTAATCAACTACTTAATGCTTAGCCAAGTGAAAACAATGAAATTATGTGGAGTCAAATTAATTTTGTTTTCTCTTCTAATAATCACTAGTCAACGTTGAGCAACACACATTTATACCATCCATGCCATGATTGTATACATAAATAAATCATTAAGAATGTTTACCGCGGTTCCCCTTCTCTGAAGATCTTCATCAAACACTTGTGGTACGGTTTTGTGGTGGTCCAGAAATCTACCTGTTCTTAGTGTATTGATCTCCCTTTATAGCCTTTAAATATTAACCAAGCTTTTTACTAATTTTCCAACCCAAATTCATATCAAACTCTAACCCACTTCTCCTAATTCTTCTTGGATTCTGATTATTCCTTAATTTCACCATGCATTAGCAAGATCAATACATCTACTCTTGTCAAACTGATTTTCCAAAAAGATGCGAAAATCACAGGAGAAAATAAATAGTGAAAGAAAATAGGAAATAAGGAATTCCCTCACCCCGTAATCTCCCCATAAATCGCTGATACTAGAGTAGACAAACACTCTGTATTCAAATCCTACCAGGAATCAAGTGGATTTTCTTCATCTCGCTCCCTTTTAACTCTATAATGATATTTCATTCTCTATTCTCCCTTCCATCTTTCCTCAAATCGATTCCAAATTGAATTGAAGAACAGAAAGGAGTAATTTCTTTACTTTGTTTATGAAACAAGACAAGATCAACAACATCTGCTACTCCAAGTAAATAAAACCTATACAGACTTCACTCATGCACGAGTCAATCAATTTTTCTCCCATTACCAGAGAAGCAGAAGATGAAAAATAGAGAAAGAAGATCCAGAAGAGGAGCAGGAGTTTGAGTTTTTTATTCTCGGTTCCTCTAAGTTCTGTTTTTCAGAAAATTTACCCTTGGATTTACACATGTATATCATGCATGGATAGTTACGTAGGCACCATGAGTTCAGATCAATACAAACTCACTATTAAGAAACTATCTTCTAAAATTTTGGCACCCAAAACTGTTAAAGGCACAAGAACATTTCTTATTCAGGGAACCTAAAAGTGTTAAAGACACTTGATTGTTTGAGTTTCAGGCATTATAAGTGTAAAATTCAACTGATGGGTTCTATTAAACTCGAGAAAAAGTACATAGTGTTACATGGACGGTACCAAATACCAATGTCCAAGAATCAATTAAGTTATATCCAACAAACAAGGTCGGATTTATCAACTGATTGAACAACGCACAACCTGTGATATTTCAATTATATAGACAAATATAATACGAAAAAGAAATAACACAGACACCAGAATTTTGTTAATGAGGAAACCGAAAATGCAGAAGAACCATGGGACCTTGTCCAGCTTTGAACACCACACTGTATTAAGCCGCTACAGACACTAGCCTACTACAAGTTAACTTCGGACTGAAATGTAGTTGAGCCCTAACCAAGTCTCACACCGATTAAGGTACAATCGCGTTCCTTACGCCTCTAGAACCACGCCAGATTCTGCGCACTTGATTCCCTTAGTTGATCTCACCCACAACTAAGAGTTGCTACAACCCAAAGTCGAAGACTTATAAACAAATTTGTCTCCCACATATATGTCTATTCTTTATTCGGTTTTGTTCCGTCTTTTGATAGAAATCAAGGTGAACGGGAACCAATTGATAATCTGGTCTTATACTCCCGAAGAGCAGCCTAAAAATATCAATCACCTCACAATAACCCAACTGATTAACGAAAAAAGTTATTGCGGAATCACAAGAGTCAGAGACGAAGAACTGTTGTGATTACTTTTTATATCTTACCTATCGGAGATAAATCTCGAGTAAATCTTAGAGAAGATAAAAATCGATACGATAGAACAAGTAAGATCAGAATACGCAGCTACAAAGAAAATAGTTGGATCTGGTTTCCTGAATCCTAAATGAAGTCTTCAAGTCGTTAACCTAATAATGATTTTGGAAAACCTAGGTTAAAGTGTCGGGATTAGGACACAGGAAAGTGTTGGGATTAGGTTTTCCAGTTGCTAGAGTTCTCCCTTATATAGCCTTTCAAATCAGGGTTGCTTACAATCAAAGCTAAGATAGCTTAGTAAAAAAGCATTCAATATTCACCGTTAGATGAACTCCTGATTTAAGATTCAAGCTAAGTCTGCTTAGAAATTAAGAAACTAATCTCCACTGTTAGATGGTCTTGGCTTGTTACACACAAATGAAATATACTTATCTTTATATATGGGTAACCGTACCTAAACGTGTATATTGGGTTGGCTCAATAACAATTAACCGAAATTAGCCGTATGAACACTTTTGTCTTAGACGTATTCCTCTAACACTTCTAGTTCAATTATGATGATCAATCAAACATGATAGATATCAAATGATTCTAATTGTGTTTCAAATAGAGTTGTTCAATTGTTCACTATCTCATAGAAATATATATGAATAATTGAAACAAAATCGGATTGATTCGTAAGTGTACAAAGTACTTATACAAGAATCAATTCATGAACATTAAGCCACGATTTTCAAAGTTAATTTGCATTTCTTAAATCATAAATGTTTTAGTTCATGAGTATAAGAATCATACATAACCGATTTTAGAACTTAACCACTGTGTTCGCAAACCAGGTGAGCAAACAGCAGCTCCGGACCTTGGCCTAGTCAAGCCGTTCGCAAACCAGGTTCAAATAACCATCCCGGACCCAACTCAGGTAAACCCGTTCGCATACTAGGTACGCAAACAAGAGTTACGGACCTGAATCATCACAAAACAATTTGCATACTAGGTACGCATACTGTGTTGTATCCAGACATGGGTAATTGTTCTAAACTCTCATTTCAATCATTGAAACATCCTTAGAAGACGACAATGGTAATCTCACACATACCATTAGATTCAAGTAATTTTCAAGTGATCGAATGATCAATACGAAACTTCCCAAGTTAACATCAAATGATTGTCTCACACAAATCATGTAAGATGTTCAAGGTAATTTTCACATGATCATCTTTTGACTTAATATTTAGTTTCCAACAAATAAATTGTTTCCAACTAAACTCGTCAAGAATATGATGAACATAGCTAAAGCAAAAATGCTTCCAACACATATTTGAGAAATACATAAGCGAGATAAACTCAGCTCGAAATATCAAATTTGCATAATGTAAAAGTCTATATAGCTATACGACTTAGTCTCATTAGAAGATAGAATAGAATAGACTTCTGAGTGATAAATAAGTTTTAGTCTCCACATACCTTTTGTTGATGAAGTTCCTCCAAGCTCCTCGATAGATCTTCTTCTTCAATTGGTGAACGCCGTGAAGTCTAAAGCTCAACTACACATTCTATCCTAATCCGAGACATAGCTATAAGTAGACTAGAAATCAAGTATATAGTTTTGATCAACTAAACTTGACAAACAAGCTTGAGATAGCAACGCTTGCGAGTTCGACCGAGCAGTGCTCTAACAAGTTTAATAAATTTTTACTTTGATAATCTGTTGTTTAACATGTACATTAGAACGAAAAGTATGTCATTCTAGTGAGACTCAAATTCTCCAAAGTACATGAGATAATATATTCAGATTTTGTAAAGATACCACATTATCATCTACTTGTAGGAATGTCTCAAGGAGAGATTAAATGTTTGGTTGATAGTGAAACCACCCATACTATCTTAAGAAATGGACAATTGTTTGTCAACTTGACCCCTTATAATACATATGTGACTATGATGATTGGATTATCACAAGTGATAATCGGGAGAGATAATGCTCAATTCATGTTGCCAAATGGCATAGTGATCAAAGTCACATAAGATCAATATGCACCAAGAGCTAACGACACCTTGTTAAGTTTCAAAGATATCCGTGCAAACGGTTATCATTTATAAACTCACAGTGAAAATGAAATTGAATACATAAATGTTACCTCTAATGAATGTGGAAAAAAATGCATTTTAGAGAAACTAATGAGTCAATCTTATGGGTTATACCTCACTACTATTCGGGTTATTGAATCTCATGTTGTTACTAACAATGAGTTGTTGAATAGTGACTTATACAAGCTTTGACACGACCTCTTAGGGAACCCATGTTGTGATATGATGATACGTGTTTTAAAGAAATCACATGGATATCCCTTTCTTCGAGGAAAAAAATGGGACAAAAGATTATTACAGTGCAAAGTAACCAACTACTAATTGGTCAGAGTGTTATTCTAACACAACATTTACCTTCTCAAGAAACTGATGCGCAACCTAATTCTCATTCTGCTTCGTTGACTATGTCAAAAGCACATCACTTATTTTTAAAAGCATGTTCTTTAGCAAAAACGGGATCGAGACCATCCTATGTTAAAGATACCAAACAAAACTGCCCATTTTCACATAGGATACAAGGTGATATTTGTGGACACATAGAGTCAGAATGCAGGCCATTCAGGTATTTTATGGTTTTGGGAGATTCCTCAACTCGTTGGTTGCACGTTGTATTATTGTCCACAAGAAATGCTGCATTTGCAAAGCTCGTACCACAAGTTATTCTTTGAGGGCTTACCACCCTATTATCCTATCAAGTCCATCAGACTTGACAATGCTGGAGAATTCACATCAAAAGGATTTGATTATTATTGCATGTCTAATGGAAAAAACGTAGACACTAAAAATGGTCTCACAAAAGCTACTATTGAAAGGTTACAGATGATAGCTAGGGTACTGGTTATGCGTACCAAACTTCCTATTACTGCATGGAGATACGCTATACTGCATGCAGATCTACTTATCGTATTTGACCCATTGCTAGCCAACCATTTTATGCATACCAGTTGGTAACTGGATATGAGCATGATGTTTCACATTTACACATATTCGGTTGTGCCGTATATGATCCTATTACGCCCCCACAATGTACTAAAATGGGTCCACAGAGACGATTAAGTATTTATGTTGGGTATGAATCCCCAGTTATTATTCGCTATTTGGAACGTTTGATAGGTTATCTTTTTACCGCTAGATTTGCGGGTTGTCACTTTGATGAGACAACCTTCCAGTCGTTATGCGGAGATATGAAAAAGGATTTTCTAAGGGAACGACATGAATTGTCGTGGGTGTGTTCCCACGTTATCTCACTTTGATCTCCCGTACTCCACAATGTAAAAGTGAAGTGAAACGAATTATCGATCTTCAAAATATAGCAGATTCAATGTCCGATACATTACTGATATCACCGAAGTGACAAGATCACACATACCAGCTGCAAATGTGCCTACAAGGTTAGAAACCCCTACTACGGGACAAAACACACTAGACACAGGTGCTAAACCTACACTTGGTGGAAGTGTAACTGAGGTCGTGGCCCCCAAAGGAAGAAAAGAGTGAGTAAGGCACAAAGCGATCCATATATCATCAATACAGATAATCCCTCGTATGAAATTGTCTCTAATTATAGTTATGTCCATGAATCGATGCTGGAGGATGCTCCGATGTTTAAAATGATTCCAGAGAACAAAGAAATCTCTGTGAATTATATGAGTGCTTACATGTTGATGGAAAGATCCTCCACGCATATTGATGATATATTTGTATATATAGTTGCTCGAGAAATCATAAAGTACGACGATATTGAACCGCGCTCTATTGAATAATGCCAAAGAAGAGCAGACTGACTTAAATGAAAAGTTGCAATCCAGGATAAACTAGAATCACTGGCAAAGAGACATGTACTTGGTCCAGTAGTGTTAACCCCACCAAGTGTAAAACCTATAGGACATAAATGGGTATTTTTCAGGAAGCCTAATGAGAAGAATGAAATCGTAAGATATAAGGCTCGCCTTGTGGCGCAAGGTTTCTCACAGCTCCTTGGAATTGATTATGAAGAAACATATTCTCATGTAAAAGACGTCATAACTTTCCGCTACTTAGTTAGCTTGGTAGTTTCAAAAGGGATTGAAATGAAGCTTATGGATGTGGTTACAACATATCTCGATCTATGGGGATCTTGATTCAAAAAAATATATGAAAGTGCCTGATGGCCTTCCATTGCCAACTCAAGTAACTATAAACCACAGAGTGCATTTTGCAATTAAGTTGAAATGCCCACTTTATGGATTAAGGAAATCTGGGCGGATGTGGTATACCCGTTATTTGATTGGGAAGGGATACACAAATAATGAACTATGCCCTGCGTATTTATAAATAAAACAAGTTTCAGATTTGCAATTATAGCTGTTTATGTTGATGATATGAACATAATAAGTACTCTTGATGAAATAAGAGAAACCACAAGCTATCTAAAATCCGAATTTGAGATGAAAGATCTTAGGAAAACTTGATTTTGTTTAGGTTCTGAACTAGAACACCGACCTTGTAGTATATTAATCCACCAATCTGCATATGTCCAAAAGATACTCATGCAATTTAATATGGACAAGGTCCACCCTGCTACCACTCCCATGATAGGTCGAAGCTTAGATGTAAATAAGGATCTATTTCGTCCCAAGCAAGATGACGAAAAAGTATTAGGAGCCGAAAATCCTTACCTAAGTGCAATAGGCGCATTATTGTACTTAGCCCAATGTACTCGACCAGACATTTCATTCTCAGTAAACTTATTAGCCAGATATAGTTTCGCGCCAACGCAACGTCATTGGAATGATATAAAAAATATATTTAGACTCCTTAAAGGAACCATCGAATGGGTTTATTTTATCCCTATGAGGATACAAGGAGAACGGTTAAGCCAACCCCTACATCGAAACCCTAGATAATGCTTTGATTGGTTTTGCTGGTGTTGGGTACCTCTCTGACCCACATAAAGCTCGATCCCAAACTAGTTATCAGGCAAACTCTTGTGACTACCTCCACGAACCACTCTGAGATCATTGCGCTACATTAGGCGGTTCGTCAGTGTATATGGTTAAGTTCTATCATTACATATATTCGAGGGGCAAGCGGTTTAAATTTTACCACAGAAGAGCGGGACTTGCATTTATGAAGATAATGCAACTTGTATCAAACAGATGAAGCAAGGATATATCAAGGGTGATAATACGAAACATATTACACCAAAGCTTTTTTACAATCAATAACAGTGTCTCCTTACCATTAAAGTCAGCCAAGTAAAGTCTGATGAGAATGGGACAGACTTATTTACTAAATCAATTCATAAGTCATTATTTGAAAAGCACGTTGAGAGTATAGGACTAAGGAAATTGTCCGACCTCCCCTGAGTACAATCGGGGGGCATGGCGACATTGTGGGGATTATCTAATGATATGTTGTCGACGTCTAACTAGGCGTGTTAAACAATTTTTACCTTCACCGACATTACCTTTTCCCACTGAGTTTTGTTGCTCGCCGAGGTTTTTAATGAGACAACACCAAGATTTACAATTTCTCGATCAAGGTTATTCTTTTTCTACACGATTTTTCTATTTTTGGAATTTCTGGAACAACAAGCGAAGTTGTCAGCTTTAACGGAACAACTTTACTAGGACTCCATACGTTGTACTCTTTTTCCTTCGTCAAGGTTTTGTCCTATTGGGGTTTTCCTCAATATTTTAATGAGGCAACACATTTAAAATTCTGCTTTTGAACCGCACAAGGGGGAGTATTATAAGGGCTACGCCCCATGGATGTGGGGTCTACCTAGATGACTAGGGTTTTCACTGTCATGTATATAAAGGATATTATATCCATGTAACCCGAATATTCTTATTCATATGAAAATTTTCAGCCTCTTTATACTTTCTCTATATTTCCACCGCAAAAATAAGAGTAGTTTTGTAACTTTACCACACTTTACCACCCCTAAGCGAAGGCTCTAGGTCCATTCAAATTTACCCTAGGGAATACCTCTATCCGGCCAGTCAATTAAACGAGGCTATTCATTCCCGTAAGCAAAAGCAAAATCAATGGTGCGTCTTGAAAACTGGCAAAAACCTTGACTACATTTTCTCTCCAGCAGTCGTTTTTTCAGGACTCCTTATTTCCACAGCAAAAATCAAAAAAAGCAAAGAGAAAACCTTACTCTTCAATGGCGGCAACTCTGCCATGACCTACTCATACACATTCGCTGATGTCGATATCTTCAAGAACCAGACGCTTCGTCTCTGATTCTTCTATTCTATCTCATCTCCAAACCCTTATTTTCATTTCACAGGTAGTATCTCTCTCACTAACACTCTCTGCACTGCAGCTCGTATATTTTATTAATTAAGCTAATTTTTTGCAAACCTAATGGTTCCTTTTGGATATAATTTTTTGTCCTCAGAGGTCGAATCATACTTTAGCTGGAAATGGTAAAAAATCCCACCTTCACCATGAAGCTGGTTTTGATCCTGCAGCCCTAGCAAGTATTTATGCTCTTCCAAAGTCATAATCCTTCTTGCTTATTCAGTTAATAGGCATTTTAAGCTTCATGCTAAATTTTGTTGTTACTTTTCGTAGGCAGCGTGGACATGAGAACATGGAAGGCAGTTAATTCCAGATGTTTCCGCATATATAATCATATGATTTCACGATCTTCGTGGACAGTTCTGAAAATTCTCAAACATAATGGTAATCCATTGCGCAATTAAGGATATATGTTTTGTTTGGGATGATAGTAATAATATGTGCAAAGCTCAGAATGATGATTGCATCTACGGTGTCAATTACTCAAATGTTGAGGGTTTTCCCTACTAAAGGGTTTGTGAAATATAGGTTATGATGCCTATCTTGTTGGTGGATGCGTGAGGGATTTAATCTTAAAGAGAATACCTAAGGATTTTGATATCATTACAACTGCTGATCTTAAACAGGTTTGCCCTGAAGTTCTTTAGTTTCTTTGATCTTTTTATTTTGTATGTAGCTGGTGAAATAAAAGCAGTTCACATTGGTAATTTGCAGATCAAAAAGCAATTTCATCGCTGTCATATTGTGGGACGGCGATTTCCTATATGTCGGGTTCACATTCAAGGTTCTGTTATTGAGGTCTGTTGGCAATGTTTTCCTGAGATCTTTGCTGTATAAACTCTATAGGTTTATTAAATATCTATTGAGGCAGTCTTTACTGTAATAGGTATCCAGCTTTGGCACAGTTGCCAGACACGATGAAGGAAAGCAAACAGTTAATTTTTCCCAAATGCCAATCGGTTGTAACCAAAAGAACTTTATCCTTTGGAAGAACTCTTTGTGCCGGGACTTCACTATTAACAGGTTTGCCGTTGAATTCTCTTTGTGATTTTGTTAATGGTACCCGTATGTTTATAAGACCGCCTTGATATTTGGAATGTTTTTGCTGTCTATGCTTCTATATCTGGCACAGATGTTAGCTCATTATGACGTCACAAGTTTTTTGCTGATGCCAACTAACTGAAAAGACTATTTCATTATTTCATGGAAACAGTTTATTCTACGATCCTTTTGTAGATACAATCTATGACTACACTAATGGAATTGACGATCTTATCTCATCCAAGGTGATCGTCTACTAGCTTTGCTACTTGAATAGAAGTTTCAATTTTATTCCTGAACATTCTGTTGATCTCTCTTTTCATGGAAGAAGTTCCTAAAGCTAGTATTTTGTTGTTCATATTCCATTATCAGGTGCGAACAGTCATCCCAGCTAAAATTTCTTTTGAAGAGGATTGTGGTTGGTGTTTCCATCTTTAGTTTTATATATTTTATGTACTGATCTTGACATTTGGGTTCACGGTATAAATACATGTAACTGAATATCAACTGCCTCTACCTCTCACCTGCAGCGAGAATATTACGTGGCTTACGAATTGCAGCTCGTCTTGGCTTATCATTTTCCAAGGAATCAGAACTTGCAATACAAGATCATCTGTCATCAGTAAAGAATTTGAACCAGGTACTACCCAGAGGAATATTACAGTGTCATTATCATTGTTCCACCATTATCTGTGCTGCTTATATCCAAATGACATGTCATCCTTCATATTGTAGACAAGGCTAATGATGGAAATGAACTATATGTTTTCTTACGGAGCTGCGGAACCCTCTCTCTGTTTACTTAGGAGATTCAAACTTCTGGACATCATTCTTCCATTCCATGTGAGTTGTTCTTCAATTAATCTAATTATTCATTAGCAGTTTGACGCTCTAAATCATGAATTTTGGAAATTTATTAAAACTAAAGCATATTCGTTTTGTTGCAGGCAGCATACCTAGTTCAAGAGTCCCCCGATCAATCTGCTCAAAGCTCTCTTATGCTGATGGTAAGCTTACTCTATAGAGCAATCATTATACAAGTAGTTAACGGCTACAAATCCACTATATTAGACAATTAGGTTGATAGTTGATACTTAATTGTAGGGGGGGAAATGGTGACAGGGTATGCACTTCTCAGAAAAAAGAAGAATAAATAAAGATAGATAGATAAATTGACCAACTCAGATGTATGTTACTATATAGCTAGTGATGTATCAGTGTGTTTCGTTAAAAGTGGAACTCTTGCTTCAACATTTTAATGTATTTAGGTAGCGTGTTACTTCTTTCCTCTTGACTTCACTTGGTGTTGTTTTGCAGAAATTATTTTCTTGTATGGATAAGTTACTTGCCTGTGATCGACCCTCTGGATGCTTCTTGTGGTAGGCCATTCCACATCTGTTTGTTTTAATCGAAATAACTTACTACCTAGTATTTATTCTTTTGAAAATAAATATGTAGATACTGTTTAGCTTCTACTATTACCATAGTGTTTTTAGTTATCACTCTTTACATATGTTTATACCAATATACATATGCGGGAAAGATTTGGTTAATTGACCATATGATGTTTTTCATTTCAGGGTTGTAGCAAAACAGTTTACCGCCTAGTATTTGTTCTTTTAAAAATAAATATATAGGTTCTGTTTAGTTTCTATAATCTCTGTTATACTACGTATACTGTTTTTATTTTTTATTCTTACATATACTTATTTGAATTCATATTATCGGAGATTTGGTTATCAATCATCTATTGTTTTTCATTTCAGGGTTGCCCTGCTGTCGTTTCACCTAGCACTTGTTAATAACCCTCAGAAGGCTATTGTTATTTGGGCTTTCTCCTCTGCCTTGTATCATGGTAATTGGAGGAAAGCTGTCAACTTTGCGAGAGAAAGGGCCCAATTGCACGTTCGGTTTGTCCCTGAGATTTCAGATGTTTGTGGTACCATGACCGATGAAGAACTTGCACAAGATGTCATTTGTTTAGCCTCCCAAGTTAGATCTTCTATTGGTGCTTTAACTGACGCAGATAAAATGGAGTCCCTGGTTCGAAATTATTCTTCCAAGTTAGAACTTGCAGAAGATGTCATTTGTTTAGGCTCCCAAGTTAGATCTTCTATTGGTGCTTTAACTGACGCAGATAAAACGGAGTCAGTGGTGGAGAATTACCCTTCCGCATCTCCTGATTTGGGAGGTGCTTCCAATCTGGTATTATCATTTTCTTTGAAGTAAACCTGTTGCTTAAGTAAGCATAAGATAGATTCCGCATTTATTATGAAATTTTTTCAATCACTTGGAAGGTGGGTAACAAACATCACATGCAGTTTAGTTGTAGAGGTTATCATTGATTAGTTGTCACCACTTTGTAGTGGGTTCAACAAAAGTATATTATTTCGACATAGACTACTTAGTAGATAGTCAGTTATGAGTTACATTATACGTTATCCTCGTATAAAAATATTTATTATCTGTGTTATCTGATTGTAAACACGTGTAATCTGTCAGGTATTTATTTCGAAGGCAGTTGGCCAGAATGTGGGCGAGCTTTTTCGTGTCCTCGAACAAAATCTTGAGACATATGCCAATGAAAGGAAAAGTTTTGAAATTGACTATGGATTGCTTGCGATGGGTAATATTAAAGAGACAAGATTTATGCTAGGTAAAGTCATCATGGATGCAATGAGCAGCGGGGTCTTCCCGAAACAACAGGAGGTGGTCATACAAGAACAACAGGGTGTGGCCACTGAAAATCATCATGCACCATTCTCTTCTTCTGAAAACCAGCGCAGGGATGTTAAGAGGAGAACTATTTTACCAAAGATAAAAAATCTTGAACAACAGCACGATGAAAGTGAAAAGGAAATCAATGGCTCTACACGAGTTTCGATACTTGGGAAAAGGAAGGTGGTGGCTGGGAAAAGAAATGGTGAGTTCTCGGAACTGGCCAACTTTGAAACACGGATTGAGCCAGAAAATAAGGATCACCCTGCAGAATTGGCCAACCTAGGTGAAGACGTCCAAGAACAACAAGAGGTTGCAAATGAGAAAATCAATGGCTCTGAACGAGTTTTGGAGCTTCGGAAAAGAGCTTCGAAGCTTCGGAAAAGCAAGGTGGTGGCCAAGAAAATAAAGGATGAGGTCGAGGAACTGCCTAACTTATTCAGAGAGGTTGAGCAAGTAAATATGGGTAACATTGCGGAACTGGCTAAAGTAGAGGGACATTTAAAGCAGGGTGAATGCCAAGGATCAGAGTCTAATCCAGAACAAAAGAAGGTGGTAGAGAGAAAGAGTAATTGTGATCAATCAAATTCTAATCTGAAAGAACAGGAGGTGGCAGGAAAGGAGAAAAGCCGTAAACCTCTGTCAAATCTGTTCCTGTAAATCACAGGTTTTGACAGTCATGCTTTTTTGTTATTGTAAATTATTGCAGGCTCGGGGTTGCTTAATCAAGTTTAAGCTGACTTTGTTTAGGATATGTAGGTTTTGCTCCAAGTCCTAGTAGATAAGGGCGGAGCCTAGTTGAGTTGAGATATAGTGATCAAAATTTTGAAGTTACCTCTTTACAGCAATTCTTTTCATTTTTTTTCAGAAATCATGTATGTGATCTGCATTGTTTTTTCACGAATCATGTTTTTTTTTTCCACTAACCATGTATGTGGTATGTGGCCTGCAGTGCTATTGCACAAATCACGTATGTGGTCTGGAGTGTTTTTACAAGAATTCGAACAAATGACCACGGAACTAGTGGCACTAATGGCCTCAACCAAGTAGAAATTACCATTTAGTCCCATTTTTAGTGGGCGTTGGACGCTCTAGTCCATCCACCCAAAGCCCGGGACGCTTTAATCCAAAAATGGCCCGTGTTTTACAGTCTCGTCCAAATCTGGACCGTTCCAGCGATTTCCGATTTTTTTTTATACCAGAACTGACCTTTCATCGATTTTGTATATAAACAATGCTTTTTGAATTTGTTTTTTTTTTTATCTGAGATTGAGATTGTGAGAGAGCGAGACAGAGAGAGAGAGAGAGCGATGAATCTGATTTCAATCGTTTCTCCAGTAGAATTCATCTTCAGGTTAGTTTGAAAGTGTTCTGAAATCGATTTTTTCCATCTCAGATTTGGATTCACGACAAATTTGGAGATAGATCGATCCAGATATAAATTTCGGAGGTGAGATTCATAGAGCTTAGGTTGGATTTGATTGTTTCTGCAACAGAATTCAACCTCAAGTTAGTTTTCTTTTTGTTGTACGATCTTTTACATCTAATTTTTAGGTTTGTTTCTGATTTTTAGTTTTTTCTGAGTTTATGAGTTGATGATATGAATACGATCTGTTACATCTTATTGTTTGTATGATCTTGATTTAATTTTTGTTATATCTTAGCTTTTGATTCTCGTGAAACGATATTTGTTTACTATTGTTTGATGATGATTTTAGTTTTATGATGCATGATATGAAATCAAACTGATATTAGATCGTAGGCTTCTGATTTATTCAATTATGTGTTCCAGTAAGATTATGAAGCTTATATCTTCGATCAATCAATGGAGTATTTGATTTAGGTATACTGTTATTTGATGTTTTGTCTTCGATTAAATGTGTACTTTCCTGTACACTGTTTACGTTTTAGGTTATTCAAATCTGAAATTGTGATTTGAAGCTTCAAATAGTTATTATTATTTCTTTTGAAATATGTAGGGGTATCAAACATGTCAGAGAAGGTTATTCATGCTGTTTTGAATTATGGTGAGCATTCTGCTGCTTTTCGTGTTAATACTTCGACAACCGTAGATGAATTGAAGCATTTTGCATGTAAGCAGTGGAGGTCTTTGTCTCCTGGGAGTATACGTTTCAGCTATATGGATAATGATCAAGTAGTTTTTGTACAAGGTGATATACAACTGCAAGGTTTAATTGCTCTTGTTATTGTTATTAAGAATGAAGATTTCTATTTGAATGTGGACGTGATTCCGAATCATACTTCTCGTTCTAAGTCTGATTGTAGCACTAGTTCTGGTTCTAGTACTGCAAATTCTTGTGTAACTGAAAGTCCTAAGATTGTAAGGGTGGTAGATCATGATGTAGACAAGGCCAAACCTCTGATTTGTGATGAATGAATTTATGTTTTTGACAAGATTGGTAGAGAATTTATGGGTGGTGTTAAAGCTGTTAGGCTTGCTGTTGATAAGTACAAGATGGCTACTGGTTACAAGATTATTATTCTTAAAAATGACAAGACTCGTTTTACGGCAAAGTACGAAGAAGTTGGTTGTTGTTAGAGGATTCACTTTGGGATTGTGAATGGTGACATTTCTCGGTTCGTGCTGAAAGATGCTAATGTTCTTCACAGGTTAGTGGTGTTCATATTAGTCCACATTACTAATTTTTGTTTTTGTGATCCACGTTACTTATTTTTAGGCTTTTTATGTGTATGTCCATAGTGGTGGACATAGTTGTGCACCTTTTTATAAGGTTTTTTATATGTATGTCCATAGTGGTGGACATAGTGGTGCACATTACTTATTCCAGCTTCTTTTTTTTGTAGCTGTGGTGTTGGTTTGAGGTTGAAGAGACCTGCGGTGACAACCAAGTTAGTCAAGCATTTGATCGCTCACAATATAGAGGGGGACCCTAGTTTAAAACCCAAATAGATCATGTCAGTTTTTAAGAAGACTTATGGGTCCAATATTAAGTATCACCATGCCCGTAGAGGGAAAGAAGCCGTACTTGAACAACAGTTTGGTGATGACGAGAAGTCGTATAGCGATTTATCTTGGTATGTCAAAGCCATTGAGGACACTAATCCTAATAGCTATGCGAATTTTGAAGTTGATCATGGAACCATAAGATTTCAGAGGATTTTTATTTGTTTCGGTGCTTGCAAGCATAGCTATAGGTATCTTAGGCCCATGATTTACTTGGACGCTACTTTCCTTACTGGTAGATTCAGGGGTACTTTGATGGCTGCAACATGTGTCAATGGAAACAATGGTTTTTACCCATTTGCTTTCTCTCTTGTTTCTGCTGAAAATAAAGAAAATTGGTTTTGGTTTATGGAGAATCTTAAACAAGTGGTCGATGGTCGTCAGATTGTTTTTCTTAGTGATCGTGGAGAAGGACTTTTGCAGGGAATTCCAAAAGTATTTCCTGATTCATATCACAGCTATTGCTTTTACCACATCAAGTGCAATCTCCCTATTGGATCAGGTGATGCGAATTCCAAGGTCGTTATTGATTTGTTTTACAAAGCTGCTTACTCTTACATAGCAGCTAACTTTGAAGAAGCTTTGCGGGGCATGCATGCAATTGGATGTGGACATGTTTCTAATTATATCAGGGCTATTCCAAAGGAGAAATGGGCAAATGCATTTTTCCCTGTATGCAGATATATTGCTCACTCTTCAACTCTTTACGAGTCATTCAACAACTGGATTCTTGATTTCAAAAAGTTGCCTGCTTTTGCTCTTCTCGATGCGATACGGTGAGTTTTATGTTTAGTGTTTCATTCATTTTTTTTTTTTGATGTGTACATCTTCCCTTGTACACATGTTTATCTTTATACATTATCATACATATGGATTTGCTTGATGTTTTATCTGTGATTCTGCAACTGTGTGTACATTGTTGTACACATGGATTTCCTTAATGTGTACATTGTTGTACACATGTTTTATCTGTATTCCTTCTAGATCATTTTTTTTATTTATGTTTTGTGTTTTTATTATTTTAGTTTGAAGGTTATGAAGAAGAATTCTACGAGAAGGGTAAAAGGTCTAGAAACTTTCAACACTAAGCTCACTCTCATATATGAGGCTTTACTAAAGGAAAACATAGACATTGGTCATACTTAGACTGTTGTTGAGTTCATGGAAAGATTGTATGAAGTCAGGTCTCCCCGGTCTCATTCTTTAGATCTATTGCAGAAAACTTGTACGTGTCACAGGTGGCGAGTTAATGGGTTTTTTTGTGCAGATGGTTGTGATGCCATTCAAGCTACGAGGGAGGACATCTATTCATTTATTGAGCCATACTTCACCACTGAATGGTACAACTTGACATACTAGGAGATAATCTTGCCCATCCCCAATTATGACAAGCCGCGGGCATATGATCCTAGTGATAGGGTTATTGTTCCTATTCTTGTTCCTCCACCTGGTAGACGAAGAACACAGCGTATCAAGAATGCTTGGGAGAAGCAAAAGAGGCCTATGATGTGCACAAAGTGCTTCACCCTTGGTCACCACAACAGAGCTACCTTCCCCTTTCCTTGATGTTTTTTTACTATGTTTGATTTGTTCAAAAGATTCTATGTTTTTGGTTTTTACTTTTGGTAATGTGTTTTCAATTTTCTAGGCGTGGATAATTAGTGTGAGGACATGTGTACTATTATGTACACCTTCCTTTGCACTTCAGTTTTCTTACCTGTATTTTTACATGTATACCATTATGTACACCTTGCTGTACAATGGATGCTACTAGTTTATTTTGTTTAAGAATATTCTATGTTTTCAGTTCTGTATAATTACTTTTGCTAATGCCCATCCAATTTTATGTTTAGTGTTTCAATTCTATGTTTTCAGTTCTGCTGGCCTGGATAATTAGAAAAATCTGTCTGTACATGTGTACCATTATGTACACCTTCCTGTACCATTATTGTGATAAATTTATGCTATGTCAGTAACTGTGCACAATCATGTACACCTTAATATTTCCTAACCTGTAATATACACCTTAGTACTGACACAAGTCTACTTTCAAAACATCAATATTGAAACTAATAAAAAGATTAATTCAAGGTCTTTATAGTAGTGATAAGTCTTAAAAAGAAAGTTGAAAACTGAAATTTCAAAAGTTGTCTGAAAGATAAAAAAAATGTTTAGAAGCAATTTAGAAAGTGATCTTGTATACGAAGCTTAAAAACTCTTCTTCCTATTTAATGGTTTCATTTCTTTACTCATGCGCCAGTCCCTGTGCTCCACATCCTTTGCTATATCCCACACCTTTTCATAACATCCGACTTTTTTCAGCATCTTGGCCACCAGTTTTGATCTCATTTTCTGACAAATGTCTTCGGCCGTCTGATCATCTCTTTCGATACTTTTTGTTTTCCTCAGACTTCGTTTCATAAAGTAACAAGTGTATATTAGGCAGTCCGGGTTGATTCCTTGTGCAGGGTATGGCATGATGTTTATTTCATGCTCTTCTATAGGTGGATGACCCTTTAACGCTCACTTCTTGCCATTTGCTTTGCATCTTTTTTATAGTCCTCCTCATTTTGTGTTTGCAACGAGTTATACCATTTCCACTCCAATGCTTCGAAATCAAACTTCAACGGTGACCAGTGATTTCCTACTACCATCTGCTTCGTAGAGTGATTGACGGGGATTGCAAGAACTTCCAAATTCTCAGGCATGTCCTGTATGAAATCAATCACAAGCTTTTGTACCTCTCTCATGATACTATGCTTGACATAATACTGAAATCAATAATTTGTTGGAAAATAAAATGAATTAGGTTCACCTTAATCAGACCAGAAAACTAACAAGCATGTAGCCTACTACAGAAAACTAACAAATCAAACATTTTAAGCCTGAAAACAGACCGTATATTCATGATGTATGATATAGGTGTACAACTATGTACACACCTAAATAAATATAACAATCAACCATCCATGCCAACACTTAACAAACCATGTGTCAATCATATAACATACTGGTGTACATCTATGTACACAACTAAAGAAATATACAAACACATAGAACATGTCATGTCAATTAGGTGTACAACTATGTACACAACATTAAAGTATATTTATATATGACATTTTGATTTGTTTTGAGAAACTTACACATGCAGTAGGACTCATTATTTCACAGCTGAAGTACTTTCTATCATCTTCATGACTAATGCTATCTCTGACAAGCGATGTTCTACGTCGATGGGTGTAGAACTGTGGTACCTCTTGGTCCAGATATTTGTTGAACATCAGTTCACGAAGTACTTTTCCCACAATCAGAATATCTTCGCCGACTGTTGGATCTTCGAGTCTTGTTAGTTCCCAAGCTACAGAGCTGCAGAATCATAAAGGAAATGTTAACATGGTGTACATAGTGGTGCACATACCTTTTTTTTATAAGATTCAATCATGTGGATAGTGGGAGGTAGTGTTTTGTGAACTTACTTCAGGCTTGCATAGTCAAAGAACTTCTGTATCCTTCTTCAGTCGTATCCTGGTTCCATTGCTTGGTATAGTGGAGATTGACGAACATCTGGCAATGGATGAGCAGGATGATAATCCTATGCCTTTCTCTTTAGTGGCGCAGGATAGCCTGGTTCTTGTCCCTCTTTGACCCCCTTTCCTTTTTGATCCGCTTTTATCCTAACTGGTCTTGTTTTACCTTCGGCAGTGAACTATGGATCTCTTTTTTTCTTTGCCACTATCTTTTATAGTGTCTTGGACAACTTGTCAGCTGCTTTTGTCCTCAACATCTCTTCTTCCTTCATCTTCCCTACTCTTGTCCTCAATGGTGTCGTCTTCTCTTCTTCTACCTCTTGATTGCTAAAGAATTCACTAGGATTTTGTTGGATGAACTGCACTGCTTCAGCAATGATCCTTTCTCGTACATCTTCATTGGATAATGATTTTTGCGACGACTCTTCTTTTGGCTCTTCTTGGCTCAATAATGAAAAGCTTGTACAATCGTGGATCAGGGTTGCCATCCTTTCCTTCACTTCAGTTGGTGTCTTTTTGTAACAACCCTTTTCAAGCTTTACGAACACAGTTTCAGACAAGTTATCTAGAAGGTCATCAATTGATGTATAAGGCTCCTTCTCTGGATCTTCTCCCTGTGTGAGTAAAAGGACATCTTCTTCAACCGACAACATTCCTTTAGGGTCTAGCTGAGATATGGCTTGAGATGTGATTATCGTAGCTTCATCAATTTCAGCAATTTGAGTGGTATCCATCACATTCTGGTCTTCAAGGTTCACCTGGTCTTCTTGATCTTCAGCGATTTCATTTGTCTTTGGCAGAGAAGTGCTGAAAAATTGCAATTTTTTAATGAGAAATTTCAATGGTGTACAGATTTGTACACTAATGTGCATGTATGTACACAAATACAGAAGAAATCATAAAGGTGTACATCCTTGTACACATACTGATAACAAAAACAAATGTAAGCTGAGATCATACCTTGGCTTGTTAGCAGCTTCACACCCAGCTACTTTGTCAGTTTGAGACTCAACTCCTCGGCTTGTTCCATATTCCTCATCTTCTTCTCTGAAAAATGCAAATATATATGATTGCATTATGTACAAAATTGTTAAGGGTGTACAAAATTGTCCACAAGTGTATGAATTATATATGATTTTTATCACTAGTGTAGAAGTATGTACACATACATAAAATAAAAAGAAATGTAAGCTTGGATCATCGTACCTCGGCTTGTTAGCAATTTGATGCTCAACTCTCTTGTCAGATTCACTTCCATCATTTTCTTCATTTTCCTCACTAGGTTTTGATGAAGGAGTGCTAAAAGAAGCAAGTTTTGAGTAAAGGAACGAGTTTTAGCACACTGGTGTACAACAATGCACACATATAGAGAAGATGAAAACCAATGACTGACTATTTTTAAGAAAATATTGTTATACCTTGCCATATTAGTAGTCTTGTCGTCATCTCCAGCAGTCTTGCCGCCATCCCCAACATCAGCATCCTTGTCCTCCATCTCAACATCACCATCCTTATCCTCCTCCCCATCATCCTTGTGATCCTCCTCCTCCTCCTCAAACTCCTCAATTTCAAGCCGTATTTCCTTTGCAAATTTAAAGATTTCCTCCAAAGTGAATTTACGATAATCATTCACTTTTTTTTCTGTCAAGTTCATCACACCAACTTCATGAACTTTTAGCCTTTTCTCTTCAATGAAAGTAAGAAGCCTTTCTTGCCTATCCTGAATTTCAATAAGCTCATCATGCAACTCCTTTCTTTGCATATCTAATATGCACAACTTTTCCTTCACTGCATCTATGCTATTTTCTTATTTCAACTTCCGGTACTCATCCAAAAGCAATCGCTCTTCATCACTGTAAGCCTTTACCCATCCTGATTGCATCTGAAAACATGCCAAAGTATCAATATTTATCACAGGTGTACAATTTCCTACACATGTGTTAAAAATGTACATTGTTGTACACAAGACAAAAAAAATCAAATCTATCACAAATTTTCTACAATCCTGTACACCTCATTAAAGTTATTTGAGATACCTTTTTCATGGCATCATCCAGGTCTTTCTCGATTGTATTACTGACGTCGTTGATGATCCACCTGAGAAGCCTTGGCACACCTTCATTATTGGCCGGCCACATGCTTTTGTTATGTTCAGCAAACCAATACTGCATTAACAAATAGGTGAATAGTTAGAAATGTAATAAAAAGCGACAAACACAATAAACAGAATTATTTAGAATGGTGAATGGATATATCAGGTGTACAATTGTGTGCACATGTAAACTCACCAACAGATAAATCACACAACCATTAACTTTAAGTGGTGAATGCATATTTTCTTAATGTTTCCCATCAGATACTAATGTATATGAACTTGCCAGCAAGTTTTCTTCATCCTATCCAAAGACTCAAAAAAGTGTGCATACTTGTTCTTGCTAATTATACTTCTGTTTACCTGGGTAAAAAAGACCGTGATGCATAGGTACATGGTAAACAACACCACTAAGTCTTCAGCGTTTCTTTCAATCTCCAATTGCGACTTTGGTTTTTCCCTCATGATACGTAAGATTTCATTCTCCACATCTAATTTTCTTAACTCATTTGGTTTCCTCAGACTCAATCTGTTTATCAGCGCACCGTACCTTTTTTCAGCTGCAGTTTTTTCATCTTCTCCTTTTTCAAGTTCTTTTGCCACCATCTCTAGCCCAAAATTAGAAACAAATCTTGAGGTTCACTCTTTACTGCCACTCTGTTATTCTTCTTGGTAGTATCAAACATGAAATAATTTTCCCCTGTGTCATAATGTTCATGGCGGTGCTGTCTCACAACTTTCATGATTAACTTCGGGTTCTTAGTCCATATATCATCTCTCTTTTTACTGGGATCTTTCTCGTCTTTCTGATCTGTTTTTTTGTACAAAGATATCTACAACAGGCCAGAATGGTCCTTCCTTTTGCTTCTCTAATTGATAATTGGTGAACCATACTTTTCCTCCTCTTTTTGTTTCAGCTTCCTCAAAGTTTTTATTCACAAAGTTACTGATTGCATGGAAACTTGATCTATAAGGTTTGTTGGTATCTACAAAAATGAACCAAGAAAAATAGAATATTATACTCATAACTACTAAACAATCATATCATTGTACACACAAATAGGACCATATCATACAAGTGTATAGCTGTGTACACTCATACAGAGAACTAACTGAAAAAGTGGGGGTACAACAACCTCACCCAATAATTCGCTTAGCAATCTGTATGGACTAACTCCAAGATACTTTTAAGAGAATCAACTAGACAGTCAGACTCAATCTTAATAAAAGTATATCAAAGAGTTATATCTTAATTTATCGATTCAATCCTTACTCAAGCAAATAGAAATATGCGAGTCTAATTGAATACAAGAGAAATTAACTTGAACGGTACCAAAGACCAATGTTCAAGTATCAATCAATTTCAATCAACAACCAAAGGTCAGATTTCCCAATTGATTGATTCAATGCACAACCTGTGATATTTCAATTATAAAAGAAATATAATGCGAAAAAGAAATAACACAGACACCAGAAGTTTTGTTAACGAGGAAACCGCAAATGCAGAAAAACCCCGGGACCTAGTCCAGATTGAACACAATACTGCATTAATCCGCTACAGACACTAGCCTACTACCAATGAACTTCAGACTGGAATGTAGTTGAGCCCTAACCAATCTCACACTGATCAAGGTACAGTTACGCTCCTTACGTATCTAAACCCCAACAGGATTCTACGCACTTAATTCCCTTAGCTGATCTCACCCACAACTAAGAGTTGCTACGACCCAAAGTTGAAGACTTGATAAAAAAAATCCGTCTCACACAGAAAAGTCTATTGGAATAGATAAATCTGTCTCCCACATAAATACCTACAAGTTTTTGTTCCGTCTTTTGATAAATCAAGGTGAACCGAAACCAATCGATAACCAGGACTTATATTCCCGAAGAACAGCCTAGAATTATCAATCACCTCACAATAATCTTAATCGACTAGCAAAACAAGATATTGTGGAATCACAAACGATGATACGAAGATGTTTGTGATTACTTTTCTATCTTGCCTATCGGAGAAATTAATCTCGAGCCAATTTTATAATTGTACTCAATACAATAGAAACAGCAAGATCAGATCACGCAACTACAGAGAAAATAGTTGGGTCTGGCTTCGCAATCCCAATGAAGTCTTCAAGTCGTTAACCTACAGGGTCTCGGTAAAAACCTAAGGTTAAAGGAGAATCGACTCTAGCTTATACAACTAGTATCACACAGGAGGTGTGGGGATTAACTTTCCAAATTGCTAGAGTTCTCCTTTATATAGTCTCAAAATAAGGGTTTGCAATCTAAGTTACCTTGGTAACAAAGTATTCAATATTCACCGTTAGATGAAAACCTGATTAGATTCAAGCTAATATCTTTCAACTGTTAGATCGAACTTAGCTTGTTATACACAAATGAAATATACGTCATTTAGGTTTGTGTAACCGTACCTAAACGTGTACAAGTCGTTGGTTCAACAGTAGTTAACCAAATGGTTAGCCATATGAGCACTTTCATATCAACCTTATTCATCTTCACCATAACTAGTTAAAATAACTCAAATGAACTAGTTCAAGAGTTGTTCAATTTCTTAGATCTCGTAGAAGTATACAAGACACAGTCGAAGAAAAATTGGTTTTGATTCACTTGAATCGATTCATGAACTTTATATCCATGGTTTGCAAATATGCATTCCTTAGTTTATATAACTTTAAGTTCACGAATAAACCAATTTTAGAAAGTAACACACTTAAGTATGTGTACGGGTATGCGTACTTAAGTAACCGGATTTGAGTTTGTTTTGGTTTCCAAACATAGCAGAAATTCACGGACGTGAACTTTCCGCCAGTATGCGTATGGGTACGCATACTTAGGTAACCGGATTGAGTTGGTTTTGATTTCCAAACTCAGCAGAAATTCACGGACGTGAACTTCCGCTAGTATGCGTACGGGTACGCATACTTACGCAGTCTCCATCAACCATTTAGTACATACACAAGTATGCATACATTTGGTTCCCGGTTTTGGACTTATACACTAATGCGTGAACACATTATATGCTTATATCCAAAGATGGTTACATGTTCTAAACTCTTTATTTCAATCATTGAAACATTCTTAGAGGATGTTAAATAGAGGTTATTCACACACTATTTTTCATCAAAGCAATTTTCAAGATATTGAAATAATCAACATGACTTTCGTCACTTGTAAAGATGAACTTGGCCAAAGCGAAAGCTTACCAACACATATTTCGAGAGCGAGATAAACTCGGCTTGAAATAACAAATGTGTATAATCGAAGTCTATATAGCAATACGACTTTTGTCTCAAGATAGGAGATAGAGTAGATAGACTTTTTGAGTGATAGATAAGTTCAAGTCTCCATATACCTTTTAGTCGATGAAGTTCCACCAGTTCCTTGAGTAGTTCTTCGTCTTTGTATGATGAACGCCATGGAGTCTAGAGCTCAACTACACTTTCTATCCTAGTCCGAGACTTAGCTATAAGTAGGCTAGAAATCAAGACTTATAGTTTTGGCAACTAAACTTGACAACAAGCTTGAGATAGCAACGCTTGCGAGTTCAACCGAGCAGTGCTCTAACAATCTCCCCCTTTGTCAATTTTTGTGACAAAACTATCAATACATATGGAATACAAAAAATAAACTTTGCAGCTTCTCTTCCACATGCATGATCTCCTTGGTTCTTCAACATTACTCGAAATCTTCGTCACTTCCAAGTACTCCAATGATTCCAAAGGTTGTAAGTTCAGCATCATCGTTGTTGAAAATCCGTAGCCATAACAATGAGAAAACAAAAGCTCTCAATCATTGTTACACAGTGTCATAGTATTATTACACAGCATCAAAGTTCAATTGTATCACAACTTTGACAACAATACTATGGTGATATGTATCACTCCCCCTTAGTCAATACTCCATCTCACATGGAAACCACTCCCCCTTACATAATGATCCGAAAACCATATGTATTTTTAGTGTGAACTACACATTAATTCTCCCCCTTTTTGTCAATAAAATTGGCAAAGGTACGAAAACTAGTGGGATCCTAATGAAATTTCCATAGAGACATTTCATGACCAAAAGACAGCACATATCAACTTTTTAGATGCAATCATATAGCCGAAACTAAATGCATTCATCAAGGAGTTTATAAATATACAAGATAACCCCTATAATATTCCACAGCCGCACTCCCCACAAAGATTTGGTAATAAAGCACAAGTTCAAAAAAGAACTCTCCCCCATATAATGTCATTCCCAAAAGAACAACAAGAGCGACCTTACTTTCACAAGAAAAGAAGGATTTCTTTGGACAACAACAAATCATATAAGAATATGAAATTGTATCCAAAATACTCAATTGAATTAACCACAAGTGAACCCATGATAAATTCAACCGGAATACTCAACTAAATTAACCACAAGAGATCCCATGATTAATCCAATTGGAAATGCTCAACATAAGAGAACTTACGGAGCCACACAATATATACATAAAAGATATGGATCAGGGAAGATCAATACTGCGGAATAGACAAAGATTCATTCTATCTTCCATCACTATTTGCACAATGACATACAATAGACTCAATCTTTGTAAACAAAAGCTCATCCTTTCTTCCATCAATATTTGCATAATGACATAAAAGGCTTAACTTTTTTTTTGTCAAAAGTTCATTCATTCTTTTATCAATACTTGCATATCGACATACGAAGGACTTAACTTTTGACAACGTATGGGACAATCATAGTTCACGGACGCAAACTCACATATCCCATAACAAATTGCAATATATAAAAACATAAAGATTAACACTGCAAAAATTATCTTCAAAACAAAAATAATTTAGAATTTAAAAAAATAAATCTAAAAACATTGAAGATGAAAATCGTTGGACATAGCTATGTGTAATCACAATGATGGCTATTCCAAACTCCAGTTATTTTTCTTAAAACACAAGAATAAATTCTCATAAGAAGCTTTCTTAGACAAAACACACAACTCTTAGAGAACATGATTTGAAAAACATTAAACACGGCCAGCAACCAGAGATTGAACATGGACGAGCTCATCAGTTGCTTTCTTCAGTTCGTTTTTCAGAAAACCAAGATTCCTTGTTGCAATTCCAAGTTGTTCACGTACGACCTCAAAATCTCGAAGAAGATTTCCTACCAGTTGTGATGACATCTGGACTGGTAGTTTGTTTTCATGATCCACGACATGATAGCAGGTTATGAAAACAGGGTTCTCGTGAAACTCGATAGTCTTGCTTTTCTCAACATTGTCTTCTTTGTAGCATTCATCCATTGTGCAATTAGAAGTACCTTTTTCACGTTGCGGAACGTATATGTATCAAAAAGAGCATGATATATATATATATATATATATATATGAGTGTGTCATAGGAAACCCTAGGGTTACTCGTATATGTTCCGTGTGGGTCAGATGTACGTGCACTCATGGTAACAACCGTGGTACGTGACCAGGAGAAAAATGGAGCTAAATTTAGACGAAGTCTTGAAAAATTTCAAGGACCCATTCTAAACAAAAGATGACATTCTTTGTTCAAAGGAACAAGGAGAATTGTTGAAAACCAAGGCAATCAAACAATGAATTATTCTCAAGAGTAATCAAACAAAAACACTACATCATGAAAAGTACGGGAGCAAGGCTCAACAGTTTTATGATCATCGTTTTTGTAAGGCAAATAAAATATAACAACAACTACTTTCTCAAGTCACACAAAGGCTTCTTGAGAATTACGAGCATCCTTCCACATTACATGAAGGATGCTACACTGAGTAGTCATGTTGCATTTTGATGAGCATTTTGCTCATCAAGAATATTGACTTCCTCTCTTTTCTTCATGAAGATTTTCATAAAAATCACTAGGATTAGTTGAAAGAGATTTAACCAGAGGGGAACAAGGAATACCTGGACCTGCTGTTTTCCTTGCCTTTTTGATGCTCCGTTTGAGTCTGTTTATGCTAATCTTGAGCTCTGAGACTCGATTATTGATATGAATAAATTCTGGAGCAGACACCTCGAGTTCACAGTCCTTTTCAGAGAGAGACATGGAGTTTGACTTTTCTTTCTTTCTCATATGCCTTTTTCTCTTTTCAGAGTAATTTAAAGAGTCAGTTGCCCATCTGACATTCTTCATTCTGCAATTGTAGGCATTTTTTGTCTTAAAATCATAATCTAGAAATGACTCATCACAACATTTCTCTTGATTGCAGACATTGCCTTTTACTCCAGCAATATGAGAAATAGGTTTAATTACTTCTTTGGACATCCATGCAAGAATGTTGTGAAGTTTCTCATTCCTCAGTCGAAAACGACATATTCGTTCAAGATGCCATTTATTTCCGCAATAATAGCAGTTAAAGGAATTGTTCTTGACTGTTCTCATGCGAGTAAAATTTGAAGGAGTACAGTCATTGTTCTTAAGATTGTTGACTGCTGGAGAAGTTTTTTCACATGAAGAGTTGTCAATAGCATGAACAAAATTGATTTTACCAGTACTTGGAGCGTCTATTCCCTTATATCCCAGACCACGTGTATCACGATGTTCTTTACATGCTCCAAGCATAGAAGATAATTTACCTTATTAAGGGCAGCAGCAAGATCATTCTCCAAGGATTTTTATCTGGCAAGGAGACTGAGTTCTCTGTCATTAAAACATTTTTGTTGAGAGTCATATCTTGCTTCAGATTCTGTAAGTCTTTCTTTCAACACAAAGAGATTTCGAAGGAGATTATCACATTCGGACCTTTTTGAGCGTAAGTCTTCTTCTCGATCTTTAACGGTAGATTGTAAAAGTCTATATCCACAATCATAACCCTTAAAGAGTTTTCTCATCTTTCTGTTTTCTCGACAGAGAGGTGCCAAATATTTCCTCAAGCAAGTTGTTGACTTCTTTTCTTTCAAAGCATGGTCAAAGAGCTTGATATATTGAGAGACTTCCTCATCAATAGTTTGTCCTTCTTCCGAATCACTCTCATCTGAAAGATCATCCAACTGTTCATCTAGAGACTTTTCCCAGTTGAAGGAAAATTCAGACAAAGAGGCAGGGACAAGCGGTTTTTTAGATGTTTTAGAATATTGAATCATCTCAGTGGAACTCTGATTTGGCGTTGCGTTATCAGGGAGATTACTATCCATAAAGTCAGATCGCTACAAACACAGACTTATAAGGTATTAAACCGTGTTTGTCTGCTCTGATACCAATTGAAAAAGTGGGGGTACAACAACCTCACCCAATAATTCGCTTAGCAATGTATGGACTAACTCAAAGATACTTTTAAGAGAATCAACTAGACAGTCAGACTCAATCGTAATAAAAGTATATCAAAGAGTTATATCTCAATTTCTCGATTCAATCTTTACTCAAGCAAATAGAAATCTGCGAGTCTAATTAAATACAAGAGAAATTAACTTGAACGGTACCAAAGACCAATGTTCAAGTATCAATCAATTTCAATCAACAACCAAAGGTCGGATTTCCCAATTGATTGATTCAACGCACAACCAGTGATATTTCAATTATATAAAGAAATATAATACGGAAAAGAAATAACACAGACACCAGAAGTTTTGTTAACGAGGAAACCGCAAATGCAGAAAAACCCCGGGACCTAGTCCAGATTGAACACACATTGTATTAAGCCGCTAAAGACACTAGCCTACTACAAACTAACTTCGGTCTGGACTGTAGTTGAACCCCAATCAATCTCACACTGATCCAAGGTACAGTTGCGCTCCTTACGTCTCTGATCCCAGCAGGATACTACGCACTTGATTCCCTTAGCAGATCTCACCCACAACTAAAAGTTGCTACGACATAAATTCGAAGACTTTAATAAAAAAATCCGTCTCATAGAGAAAAGTCTACAAGAATAGATAAATTTGTATCCCACAGAAATACCTACAAGTTTTTGTTCCGTCTTTTGATAAATCAAGGTGAATAGGAACCAATCGATAACCCGGACTTATATTCCCGAAGAACAACCTAGAATTATCAATCACCTCACAATAATCTTAATCGACTAGCAAAAAAAGATATTGTGGAATCACAAACGATGAGACGAAGATGTTTGTGATTACTTTTCTATCTTGCCTATCGGAGAAATTAATCTCGAGCCAATTTTACAATTGTACTCAATACAATAGAAACAGCAAGATCAGATCACGCAACTACAGAGAAAATAGTTGGGTCTGGCTTCACAATCCCAATGAAGTCTTCAAGTCGTTAACCTACAGGGTCTCGGTAGAAACCTAAGGTTAAAGGAGAATCGACTCTAGCTTATACAACTAGTATCACACAGGAGGTGTGGGGATTAACTTTCCCAGTTGCTAGAGTTCTCCTTTATATAGTCTCAAAATCAGGGTTTGCAATATAAGTTAACTTGGTAACAAAGCATTCAATATTCACCGTTTGATGAAAACCTGATTAGATTCAAGCTAATATCTTTCAACCGTTAGATCGAACTTAGCTTGTTATCCACAAATGAAATATACGTCATTTAGGTTTGTGTAACCATACCTAAACGTGTACAAGTCGTTGGTTCAACAGTAGTTAACCAAACGGTTAGCCATATGAGCACTTTCATATCAACCTTATTCATCTTCACCATAACTAGTTCAAATGACTCAAATGAACTAGTTCAAGAGTTGTTCAATTGCTTAGATCTCATAGAAGTATATAAGACACAATCGAAGCAAAATTGGTTTTGATTCACTCGAATCGATTCATGAACTTTATAGCCATGGTTTGCAAATATGCATTCCTTAGTTTATATAAATTTAAGTTCACGAATAAATCAATTTTAGAAAGTAACACACTTAAGTATGCGTATGGGTATGCGTACTTAAGTAACCGGATTTGAGTTTGTTTTGGTTTCCAAACTCAACAGAAATTCACGGGACGTGAACTTTCCGCCAGTATGCGTACGGGTACGCATACTTTGGTAACCGGATTGAGATGGTTTTGATTTCCAAACTCAGCAGAAATTCACGGACGTGAACTTCCGCCAATATGTGTACGGGTACGCATACTTACCCAGTCTCCATCAACCATTTAGTACACACACAAGTATGCATACATTTGGTTCCCGGTTTTGGACTTATACAGTAATGCGTGAACACATTATATGCTTATATCCAAAGATGGTTACATATTCTAAACTCTTTATTTCAATCATTGAAACATTCTTAAGAGGATGTTAAATAGAGGTTATTCACACACTATTTTTCATCAAAGCAATTTTCAAGATATTGAAATAATCAAAATGACTTTCGTCACTTGTAAAGATGAACTTGGCCAAAGCGAAAGCTTACCAACACATATTTCGAGAGCGAGATATACTCGGCTTGAAATAGCAAATGTGTATAATCGAAGTCTATATAGCAATACGACTTTTGTCTCAAGATAGGAGATAGAGTATATAGACTTTTTGAGTGATAGATAAGTTCAATTCTCCACATACCTTTTAGTCGATGAAGTTCCACCAGTTCCTTGAGTAGTTCTTCGTCTTTGTATGATGAACGCCGTGGAATCTATAGCTTAACTACACTTTCTATCCTAGTCCGAGACTTAGCTATAAGTAGACTAAAAATCAAGACTTATAGTTTTGGCAACTAAACTTGACAACAAGCTTGAGATAGCAATGCTTGCGAGTTCGACCGAGCAGTGCTATAACACAAACTAAAGCAACATTTATTCCCACACAACAGGCCATAAATCAATGTTGGTGTACAAATCTCTACACTCATACAGAAATCTATCAAAAACAGCTTCAAAACACACACATCGGGCAATATGAAGATGAAATTGCATTCTGGTGCACAGATGTGTACACCGGAACCACAAGTGATGGGATAACATGTTGAAAACACACACATCAGGCCATATGAAGATGAAATTGCATTCTGGTGCACAGATGTGTACACCGGCACCACAAGTGATGGGATAACATGTTGAAAACACACACAACAAGCTAAATAAAGATGAAATTGCATTCTGGTGCAAAAATGTGTACACCGGCATCACAAGTGATGGAATAACATGTTGAAAACATATACAACAAGCCAAATAAAGATGAAATAGCATTCTGGTCTACTCATATGTACACTGGTACCACAAGTAATGAAAAACAGGTTGAAAACACACACACCAAGCAATATGAAGATGAAATAGCATGATGGTGTACTCATATGTAAACTGGTGCCACAAGTAATGAAAAAACAGGTTTAAAACACACACACCAAGCAATATGAAGATAAAATAGCATCCCAGTGTACAGATCTGTACACTGGTACCACAAGTAATGAAACGCAAAAAAAGGCAAGCATATGAAGTAGCAGTACCTTTTGTTGATTTCTTTGAAGTTTTTGTTGATTTCTTTAAAGTTTTTGATGTCTTCATAGGTGGTGGTGATTTTGAAGTATCTTCTGCTACAGTTGATGTTGAAACTGTTGTACTCTTTGAAGATCTTGATCTCTTCTTCGGTGGTGTTGATTTTGAAGCATCTTCTGCTTCAGTTGATGCTGAAACTGCTATACTCTTTGAAGATCTTGATCTCTTCTTCGGTGGTGGTCATTTTGAAGTATCTTCTGGTTCAGTTGATGTTGAAATTGCTTTATTCTTTGAAGATCTTGATCTCGTCTTCGGTCCTGGTGATTTTGAACTTATTTCTTCAAATACCGTTGTTGTATCTTTCAATTGTTCTTGTTATTTCCCTTTTGCAAATGTTTTTTTCACTATCACCATGATGTTACTACTACTGTATTCATCAATTATACGAAGATTTAAGGTTTGATTATGAAGCTTTAGGGTTTTGATTTTCGATTTTGGATTTAGGTTAAAGCTTTTCTCTGATTTTTCTTTTCTCTTCTCTCTGCTAAATGAAACTCATACTAATATATCCGTGTTTTATTTCTTTTCAGTTTTTAATTTCAGTTTTTTTTTTGGGAACAAACGTGTTGCTTCCACATTCACTGTGTCAGTTACAAAATGGTTTTTATTCGCTGCACGTGTGCTTTATGAAACGCGTGCGAAGGATAACAGCGTATTTACACATTTGTAAATAAACTTTAGATTAATTTGTACACATTTTGGAGGCGGTTTTGGAGTAAACCGTTTTTTCCATCTCAACCAAAGTATGACAGCCAAAGTATGACAGTTAGGCCAGGCTAACTAAGCCAAGCCCAATTGGTTTTCTACTAGACTATCTTCTATGATTCAATTTCCAAGTAAAAGACATTGCTATAAAACACTTTTGTTATAGGAAGGGGGATTTTGGATCAAGGGAGTGGAAAACTCGTGTTTTACTCACCTAATTTGACCTATTCAGTATTTTCCTATGAGTCGGGCTAAACTACCCTTACACAAAACCTACGTTTCAAAACACAAGACTTCTGTACTTCTTCTTCTTACCTGTAAAGAACACTTATAAACTCTAAAACCCAATTACATGTCATCTATACAAAAAAAAATCAAGATTCTGAATACTTCATCATCCAAATTATATCTTCCATATCTTCCAAAAAGGTACAACGATAACAATGGGTGAATATCTATCTAGACTATGAAGGTTGGGATCAACTTTCAAAGCCAAGAAAATCAAATGAAACATTTTATAAATATATGGTTTCAAATATAAAGAAGAGTTTTCTAGAAAAGAAAAATCCTAAGCACCCAAGTGATTAAATCATGATTTTCTCTTTTTTTTCTATTTATCTTTATACAAATTTTTTTTTTATAAAACCTTGGTTCCTTCAAACCAGTAAAAGAGAAAGGAAACAATCACCTTTACAGTAAGGAACGTGAATACCATATTTCTCAATTATGTAGGTGATAGTGAAATACAAAATCTCACTACCACTCGAGCAATAGAACATTTCAATGTCATTTTATTGACGGTGAACATATTAGTTCAGAACAACAAAGGATTCATTTGAGTTCGAAAAATAGAACCTTAATTGAAAAATTTGTCATGGAATTTAATAAGTATCGTATTACTGAGAATTTAACTACAACTATAAATTGCTTCAGCAATTTAAGGGTTTAAATCTTCGATCGCAACAATACAGCACCCATAACTGATCTTACTCTTTATAAACAAAAGTCATTTTACAACACTGGGAGTGGGATGAATTGTCAAAGTCTCTTTTCGTTTTTTTTTTTGCTGCTGGTACTTTGGTCTTTTGAACGTTGATTGCGCTAGCTTGGCAATGCAATTGGCTGCAGGGCATAGGATGAGTTTATTTTTTGCGAGTGAGAGTTGTAAATGGAACAACCTTAACATTCATATTAAATGTAAAATTAGTAAGACTAATCCACCAAAACTAAAAAAACAGCAACAATGGATAATGAAATATTGTATTTCACCATCATTTGAGTGGAAGGGAAATGTCGTATTTCACCATACCTTATGTGGAAGTGAATTGTTGGTTTTCACCGTCACTTCTCTAGTAGAGAAACTAAGTGTTCCCTTTCTGAGATGTGGACGTGAATGCTTTATTTCACTACCTCTGGTTCGAAAGAACTAAGGTCACACATAATGATATTATTCATTTATAGTCTTATACTATACATAAAAACAAGAACACTGAACAAGAAAGAATCATGCTCATGGAAATGGGTCATTCTCTGTTTCCATAACTTACGTACATTTGATGATAGAGATTACCAAATTGAGTTTTCTTAATTTTGAATCGGAAATGGGAGTATTAAGGGTTCTTAGTTAATTCTGATTCTTCAGCTCCCTAAATAAGAATTCCTCTCTGTAACAAAAATTGTATGAGTTAGCATAACCATCTGATGAATTAGGTTTAAACTTTAAAGGGTATTTTGGTACCAAAATACTGAAATCTAACTCGTTCATAAATCAGCTGAGTCGAGTACGAATTTTTCACTCCCTTGATCCAAAACATCCCTCCCTATAACAAAAGTGCTATAAAAACACCAAAACTGTTACATATATCGGGCATATTCCAGAGGGTATGGATGACCCACCAATGCCACCTCATGCTTGGAAATGGATAAGCTTAATGGGCTTAATCCAGTTTTTGGTAACATTTTAGTGACACCCGTACTTACACATGGCAAATCCATGTTTGTAACTCACATGCATTCCTCCCTATATATAGGGGTCAATTGTGTACGTCTATGAGTGAGACTTAGTAAAAATCAATAAGAAGGGAATATAGTTCCTGTGTCTTTCTTCAGTGGAATTACCATGTCATATGCAATTGCTCAATAAGGACGAAAGTGGTCAATCGTCTAAGTGAATGCTCATATTGTCCAGAGATATGTGAACCATCTTATATGCTCATAAACTGTGCATTTACTAGATTTGATGTATACAACATCTACTTTATTGGAACTTCTGAAGAGTCCTCCAAAGCACAAAAATGCTTAAAGCAGAAGTTCGAGATGAGAATCTCGGTAAAACAAGATTGCATCTATCAGTCCATTAATTTCGTCAACCTTGAAGGTTTAGACATGTTTAAATGGAAAAGCTAACATGATCGTAGACATTCGATCTCTTATTTTTAAGATTGATCGGTTTACATCTCAACAAAGGAGATGTATCACTCTGTGGTTTGTATTACACAAAGGATGTGTAAATGGTACATCAGCTGAGATATGCTATTGGTACCTGATATTGGGGTTATGGTAAACATGTAAGTTTAGTTAAACCCAACACAAATATCGAGACATTGGTCCGAAGAAAACTCCTTCATCTTCGTGGTACTATTAAGCTTGATCTTTTGCATGAAAGATCGATGGATGTCTCCCGCAGAGAAAAGTTAATCGGACTGTTTAAGTTCTAATCTTTGGCAGGTTTATCAAAGCAGCTAAATAGACTTCTAGTTAGATTCTGGTAGTAGAGGATACTTGTGATCCCTCCGACCTGTCAAGGTTGTCCAGACGAAGCTAGTGGAGAATAAATGGGTGTACTATCAGGTGATCATTAAGAAATTGCACAGAGGAAGATCTGATAGACGCATTTATGTGTCTATTTTCATCTCTTTTGTGTATACTGTTAGTACCCATTTCTGTACTAATTTTGGTATTTTATCCCTTTGTAGGTGTTTTTGGAGGAATAGGCTTTTGCGGCAAAATTGGCTCGAAAAGTTGTTAAAGGTACCTGGGAGGACATTTGCTATTCGGACTCTCATTTTGGATAAGGGGTAACCCATTTCCAAGCAGCTGCAAAGCACAGACCGGGACTGGATAGGGGGAGGTCACATTTCTTCACATTTTCAAAAACAGAAACTGGCGGGTAAAAAATCGTTTCACAACAGAATTTTAGGTTGGATTGTGGACGACTTTTAAGGAGATTCAAGAGCTGATTTTCGTTGGGATAACCCTGTTAAGGATAGACAGGCTTGGTATGAGTTGTAGAATCGATAAAACAGGGATAAAGATCAAGTTTTTACGAAACAGAGAGTTGCATATATTCTCGGATATTTTGGTTGATAACTGGGAGTACCGGAGGATGTTACGTGATGTATTGAGTCCTTATTCAGTCTACTGGAGAGTTTGAAAACCAAGTTGACGCGTAGATAAGATTAAACAGGGAAGAAAATTCCCGTAACTTGAGGGGAAAAAAAACGAGAATATTTGTGGATTAACTCGAGAGATTTTGGATCTGGTGGCTATATATAGGTTGATTCGAGTCATAAAAGGGGTGACGAACATTTTGGGAGAGTTTGGAGAAGTTTAGAGCCTTAGAGAAGCGAAAAAAAATCAACTGGAGTCGAGTACAGAAACTTTTCTGCTGCGAAGAAGAAGAAGAACACGAAGAACATAAGACCCTCGGAGTCAGTTGCAGAGGCAGACTTATTTTCAGTGACAACGAGGTACGGTCGCATCTTCCTGCAGTCACTGAAGCCCTTCAGCAACAATTCCGACTTCTGTTTTAGACCTTCAGCAACTACAGAATCCGCTGCTTTAACACTTTTCACTCTTTTAATCAATTTTTGAACCATAAACATGTATTTTGAGAATATGATTAATATGAGGAGCTAAACCCCTTAGTCGAGGCGACGGAGGAGGCCATTGTTTCATGAAAAGTGGTATAATTCTATTTTAATTAATTTTTGCAATTTTTTATATGATTATTTGCATAGAACGAATATAGAAAAATTGATTTTTATTGAGTAGTTGTGAGTTGTTTTGATGGAACATGCTAGGTTTTAAAACTTTTGATGTTTCATGCTTTGTGATTACAACTACTACTTCAAAAATCTATTAGAGGCAAATATTAGAATCACTTTAAAGAAGAATATTGCATGAATATTGATTAGAGTTTATCAATTAATTGGTCAGTGGTGGAATCCAGAGTCTCGGTATTTTCTTATTATTATTGAAACAACTTTATTTAATTTTCGAAAATCCTTCACAAACCCGAGTTGAACGAACTCTACTTATCACTTTTTACAACAACTTAAAATTCACATCAAGATCTGACTAAGTTTTCTCAACTAAAGGAAGCTGAAACTACTGAAGACATTAGAAGATGGTTCGTGATCTCTATGCAATACTATCAAACAAAATGATCAACTGAGACAGCCACTCATCAGGGGGAGTAAGGCCACAGAAGACTATGGATATTGGGTATGTTGGACATTACGTCGTGTACTCTTTTTCCTTAGTCAAGGTTTTGTCCTACTGGGTTTTCCTTGTCAAGGTTTTAATGAGGCATGCGAGTCCACTATTATCCGCAGTTCGAAATGTTGTACTCTTTTTCCTTCGTCCTGGTTTTTATCCCTCTGGGTTTTTCCGGGCAAGGTTTTAACGAGGTAACATCTGCGGGTTTATCATTGTTATGAGAACTCATGTTTTCCTATGTTCAAGTTTTGTCCTTCTGGATTTTCTTGACGAGGTTTTTAATGAGATAACAACTTAGAACGGTGAGCATCATCTAAAGAGATGCATATCCATAGAATTTTCGGCAGAATCAGTGATCGGATTATCACACCTTACTCTTAATTAGTCAGGTTTTTACCGTACACGGTTTTTCCTGATAAGTTTTACACGAAGCCAAACGAGCTGCATCGACAATATTGTTGTGATTTTCCAGCATTCAGGTTTTGTCCTAAATGATTTTTCCTGATGCATTTTGATAAGGGGAGAAAATCCATGGCGATCCATCATCACTTTGTCGCTAGCATCTACAGAGGCTATAGTATTAAAAAAGGTGGATCAGCCAAGGGGGAGTGTTACATATATCGGGCATATTCCAGAAGGTGTGGCTGACCCACCAATGCCACCACATGCTTGGAAATGGATAAGCTTAATGGGCTTAATCCAGTTTTTGTTCACATTTTAGTGAAACCCGTACTTACACATGGCAAATCCATGTTTTGTAACTAACATGCATTCCTCCCTATATATAGGGGGCAATTGTGTACGTATATGAGTGAGACTTAGTAAAAATCAATAAGAAGGGAATACAGTTCCTGTGTCTTTCTTCTTTATATGTCCATTCAACTTCTTTAATTCATACATGTTCTTATCTGAGTTAATGCCATATTAATCGTACTACCCTAGTGGTGCTATCAGAGTGTGTTAGAAGTTGATCACAATAAACTGGATAAGTAATACGTACTATGACTATGCAACAAAAACAATTGATATGCATTAAATATCCTGACATCACATCACATCTGATAGCTTTCTAAAATTGAAAGTGAGGGTTTATTCAACGTTGTGATTTCAGAACTTTGGGGAAGAAATTATGAATTTCTAGCTTTCTAAAATGTTGGGGAATATCCTTTTTAATACAAATGCTGGCAATAATACAATTGATAAGGAGAAGTACGACGCGCTGTACTTATTCTGTTTTGCTTCATTCTAAGTGCACTACATTTTTATGCTAATAACTAAATTGCATTTCTATGATCATCAACTGGACTATTGCTCTATTAATTATCCCTCGAATTCTAATCATAATTTCATAGCCACTCCTCTTGATATTTTCATAAACTAATAATTTATGTATGTGTATTCTTAGGTACGATGAGTTGCCTTCTAAATACTTCGTTGAGTATATTGCTGGAGGTAACACTACACCTGTGTTTTTAAGCTTCTTATGCTTATTCTATGGTTTGTCATTAAACATCAGCTAATTGAGGCATGTGTTATCTTAACTTACATGCAGGTGCAACTCAAAACTCAATAAGTGTTTCCCAGGTGTCGTTACCCTTTATGGTGTGTAGTTGCTATAGTTGTGTCGTACATGCTAGCTGAGTGAATATACTTTCTTTCGCATTGGATGCCTCTAATTCCTCTAACAACTAGTTACATCGAGTGTATTGGAAAGAATAAGTTTGGGGAAGAGATGAAAAAGAACTCCAAGCTTGCTGGTGTTAACGTAAGTTGTCTCCCGGTAGTCTTTGACACTTCATTCATTTTCTTGTATTTAATTGTACAAATTTAATACGAGCATGTTTCACTATATCATCAAGGATATTTAATGCATATTAATATTTCAAGCAGGTTCAATATTATTTGTGTTGTGGGTGGTGAAAGGTCAGTTCTGCTTCTGAATCTCGCTTCTCTTCAGTTCTTAATTGTCTGACCACGCAAACTAGTGATGAAAAATCTGTAGCCGAGGTGTTACTCTAAGATCAATTAACTGAACTTAGTGTTATGTTTATTCAGTTTTTAAAGTACTGATTTAATTTTAGGTGGTTTTATTAAAGAGATGAATCTGGTTAGCTACCTCTTTTATGAATCTTCTCTGGTCCATGTTATTTTTCACCCCTGAGAATATACTCTAACAACCATGTAAATTTTAGTATCATTTAAATCATTGTTGGGGTTTGTGATGGAGACCATGACACAAGGTTGATGGTGCTTATGGTTCTAGACAAATGAGCCTTGGTGATGATTTGGATCTCATTGACCCATATGTAGTAATATGGAAGGTTGATGTGATGTCAGGGTTTGGTAGCTGTAAGCTTGTAAATAGGGATACAATTTGGTTTTTGGTTATATAATGTTGAGAGTTGCATTTCAATGGACGTGCAGGTCTCTTATTGCAAACTTATCGGCAGCATACTGGTACAAATATGAACATCTTAAGAAAAATCAAAAGTCATACTGGCTTTGCTCCTTTTATACTTGTATCTTTCTAATTTATAATAATGTAATGTGGATCAAGTTAATGAAGGAATATATGGTTTGTTCAATTTTCTATTATCCGGTGTTTCTATCAGTAACACCCCCTACTTTATACGAAATATATCCAGAGGTGATCCTTTTATCGTAAAAAACAGATAATATTTTATTCTTCAAAGCCAGCAATTTTTTGTCCCAACCTTTACGGCTTTATCCAGCAGCCAGTTCTCTACAAATGATTTTAGTATCATTTAGCTTTTCCTATTTAACTATGGAGAACAAAAAATTCTTTAGGCGCTTTCAAGTCACCTGAAAGTTCCCAGTCACATAAAAATAAGGTTTTAGCCAACAAAAATTCAATCAGTACATGAAAACTACCTCCACTTTGAAAACTAATATTTCCGCACAACCGATGCCCATAATATGTCCATTGTATTTGTTTACAAGAAGAGAACGAAGCAAAATGGAAAGGAGTTTAATTAGTTTAACAGATCCAAAGGACTATCAGTATATGAATTTACTAAAATACAGTTAGGATTACAAGTGAAAGATATCATAACACCATCTATAAATGATCCTCACACAAGATTCTGTCCCAGTTTCTCACTACGCTGAGAAAGTGCATCTCAGAGTTAAGTGCTAATCTGTAAATAAAAATGGCATTTCTCAGTGGAACTGTTAATTGTTGATGGTCACTCCAACTGAAAACAGGCTGAAAGCTACAGAGGAAAATCTAATACTTAATGTGGTTTCTTAGTTCAATATATACGAATGGTATCACAAAACCAGTGTCTTATAAACACAAACCTGGAATTACGTTGACAGGATTGACATTCACATTAAATTTCTTAATCCAGAATGCAACAACATATATAGTGATCATACCTGAATCTGTAGCAAAAAGTGTTCCAGGATAAAATTGTGAACTACAAAATTAAATAAGAAAATAATATAAAAAAACCCATAATTCCACAGCAAAAATCGGTAACTCAAAAATAGATAATTCAAACAACAAACCTAGAAAAAGCATTTCTTGAAACTGTATTATTCTCGGTTCTCGTTTTATTTGATACGCTTGGAATAGCACCTCCAGTTGAGCCTCCATTTATATTCCCGGGCACTTGATCTTACAAGATCTGAAACATAACATATATGAAATTTTAGAAGCCTATACAATTTTAGCTGAAACCAAACCAATTTCATACCGAATTCTTCAGTGTCATGACTTTGAGGAACAAAGGTTGGTGACACTCAAGCCCAATGTCATGGTTTTAGGTACCGCGTGTCATGACTCCGGAGACATGACACTGGATAATAAAATATTCAAAATAATCTCAGTGTTCACTATTCACCATTTTTGAAAGGCAGTAAACTTTGAATACAAATTTCAGCTAAACTTCTACTAGACAAATATAAACCACACTGAACAAATTAACAAATAGATCCACTGATAGAATTATTTTCCGTACCTGGATCTTCGGAACCGGAACTAATCAGATAAGTCTTATTGAATAGATCCCACACGTACAATGATCCGTTCTTCATGACAAGTAGTAACTTCAAGCACTCATCTGATCCCATCATCATGGTTGGCACGACTCGCTTTCCACGCCTTGTATAAACCTTATAAGGGACAAAACAAAGTTTTCAAAAATTGCTTCCATGCAAGAAGATCGTTGTAGAATAAAAAAACAAGTATACTGCAATCTTAAACCTTTACCTGTAAACATCCATCTTAAAATCCAACAGCTCAATCCTAGAAAAGAATCCAAAACCACAATGACACTATCATCTGGAGACCGTTCGACATCCGCTCAGTCTAATGAGTCAACAGGAAAACCATCCTTAATCTCCCATCCTTAGTCTTTACAGGAAGACATGCATTCACAGATTCAAGCTTACCCTTCGTTACTACGCCGTATGCTCTTTACATCCTCCTTAAGCAGTTGGATTCAGTAGCTAGCACATGATGTGATTCATGAGATCTCTGCCCGTCATTCCAATTTTACTCGTCTTAAAATGTTGAGTAATATCCTGTACAATCTTAAGAAGTTGTTCCATAGAAAAGGAGCTGACCTGGACCCTGGTAGACATTTAAAACTTACAAATCAATACCACACATCTAATAATCTTCAAAATAATCACAAATTCATACAAATCTTCACCTGTATCTTTGGCCAGACCTGCACATTAAGAAACGCTGTCAGCTGTATTTCAAAACACCCAGCAGCAAGGCACCAGCTATTGACAGAGTGCATAGCCTGACATCTCCTGAGGATGCTCTAATTGCAGCTTGCTCTAACTGTGCAGTAGAGCGGATAAGAGGGCCATTATTGTTCACCTGGTTAGTCAGCTCTTCAGTTCCTCTTCTGCCGCGTCTTTGTCCAAAGTTTCATTAATAGATTCCGATAGCATCTCAATCTGCAATAACAAAAAAGGTTTATTACAAATAATTAGTGCTTGAAAATAACGTAACAGAATTCAGATAAAGGGAGCTAACTTAGGACCCCCAACAAAATACATACAGAGCAAAGCAGAACCAAAATCAAGCTTCACAAACTAGTCTGGCTCATCCACATCATGGAAAAACTCTTTTTTCTCTCTCTCTCTACAGAAATCAATCTTCAATGGACTCAGTAAGTACAATGAACTTCACCGCTAACTAAATATTTAACATACATAGCAAAGCTGAACGGTTATTGGCTAGACTTAGGAAAATGTTACATTTCATCAATCTCTTGCAAGCCTAAACCCTTAACTCTTCATTTTCACAACTTTTATTGTTTAGCCTAAAACAAGATGGTAAAGGCATAACATTTATAAAACTCAACTTGCCATTTATTCGAGGTGTGGACGATGAAGAAACAAAAGATGAGTGTTAGCATAGAATTAGACTTGGCATGGTATTAACATAATACTGAGCAACGAAGTATCAACTATTAATTAGTATTAATTTACTTTACTTTCAGATTTTATTCCATAACAGCCCAGATAAGATAACTCTAGATACCAAGATTCAAGGTTGTTGGAGCCAAAATATACTAAGTCACCTTCCATGGCGTGCCGAACTCATCCAGTGCTTCAGCAAGAGCACTTTCAGCTTTATCCCAGGTCTCAATTTCTCCTAGGTATTTATCTGGTCTATGTACAGAGAACAAATACACAACAAATTCAAGTTATTCACTTCTTATAACCGTAAGAAAAACAAGACCGGACAGAAACAAAACGATTCAGCAGTGACATAGGCAAGTCCAGCATAATAATTTCTAGTAGTCTTAGAAAGGGTCGAGGTCTCACTAAAATTATAAATCACACTTCTCTTTAGGAACCGTATTTGGTATATCGAATTATTTTTAATATTTGGTGTGTTTACAAGGCTATGCTACGTAACCACAGAATTACAGCACATGGAAAGCATATAATTAAACAAAGTCTTCATCGAAGCTAGCTCGGAGTTCCTGCGTCATCTAAGATGAGATATGAAATGAAACTACTATATTCTCACACTGTAGTCGCCTATGCACCAATCCGACCAATTTAATGTCTTAATATTTTCAAATCAAATGCTGGAATTCTAATTTAACCCATGAAAATGAAATACAGCCAGCACCATTTATTACCATCAATAGTTCTAGCTCAAAGGTAAACCCAAAAACGTCATATGCATATCAGTATCTTATAAATTCCAAGACACTCGTGACTTCATCCTTTATCTGGGATTCCCTACAAAAGATATGAGCATCACCCTGCTGGAATCTCCTCACGCGTGTCGATCCAGTCAGTGCCCCACTAGCTTCATTTCTATGCAAGACACCAAAATCCGCCAGCCGGAGAGGTAATTCTCTATAAGAACGAACTCTATGATCAAACATCAAGCACTGACCAGGGCAATTCATCGGCTTAAGACCAAACTCTTGTTTCTCTATCTTAAATACAAACATGTTCTCTTTATAGTTTGCAGCATGACCAGAAGTTTCCAGAGTTGCATATTAAACATATTTGGTGTGTTACAACCTGCCAAGGAAAACTAAAAAAATGAGATACAAAGCCACTTAACATCACAAATTTCAGTTAGATGGAGTCATGGAGAACAAGAAATAAAGTTTAACCTTGCCAAGAAAGATAAATGTTCAAACGTGGAAATAATAAGAAAACATCTCCTTGTCCCGACAGTGGTACAAATCAGAAAAGAGTGGCATAAAAAACATGTTTGTTCTTAAACTTCGCAACATACCACAACATCGAGTCTCAAGAATATGAGCACTTGAATGCCAAAATGTATCCGTCCTTTCATCATTATCAAATGTGAACAAAGTCACCTTCAAAGGGTCTCACCATACCCCATAGACTTCCATTTACTTGAGTATCCATATTGCCTTTGACTTCAACTCTTTAGTTGTGTAAATCTCGATACCCGTTTTTAACCTTCCTTAAAAATATTGCCATGATCATTTTTTTTAATCAAAACTACTAACCAAATTGAAAAACTAGGTCATAATTTTATATTAAAGCCAAGAGAGAAGATAAATTAAGGTTTTAGATGATCTTACTTGATAGATTCACAACTAACAAGTGTCCTATTGATATTCTTGTCGAATTTGGATAAAATCAAAATACTTGATACGTTTTCAGATTTCGATAAGCTTCTTGTTCTTCCCCTGTACATTTTTAGTTTTAGGTAATTCAGATTCTGGTGTTGTTCTCCCATACTATCTATCAATTACGAAGACATCGGCTTGAGAAGAGATGCTGGTTCCATTAGTAAAGTGGGGAATCAGAAACTCAATGGAAAAAACCAATTAAGCAAAAACAGAGATACAACAGTACAGTTACCACTTTCCAAAAGAACAGGTCACTTAAAGCAAAGACACAATTTAACAGATTCAGAGTTTATACCTTTGAAGACAATAGGGAGAAACGTAACCCTTCAGCGGTGAGTAGTAACTGCAAATGCAAAGATATCTGTTTTTATCGATTAATCAATGGGGATAATGGTGGTTGAAGACGATGAAATAGTAAGTACCTGTAACTTAGTGACTTGTTCAGAAGAACGTTTAGTCATGTAGTAATCATACCATTGTAAGTTGCAATTGGGATTCCATTAATTGGGTTAAAAGATTTGATGACCTTATTTGAAATTCATCATCCATTAAATTTGGGGAAGGTCTGATGATAAAAATCTAAACCTAAACCCTAAGTGCCTCTGCAACAACAACAACAACAAACATAAAACACGAATTTTTTCAATCAAAATTGTTTCCATTCATTAATAAAATCAAAACCCTTTTCAATTACATAAAAAATAAATTCAATCGATTAATCAATAAAACACAGTAAAGATCTTACCTTTAGGTGCACTCTTCTTCTTAAAAATGTTTAAGATTCCATTCACCATCTTTAAAATTTGCAACCTGTGAGAAAAAATAAAAACTCTCATATCAAAAACCCATTTCTTCTGTATGTAATTAAGATAAAATAGAAGATGCAGCCAAAGCAAAAACAACCTGCAAATCCCATTTCTGATGGCAAGATAAAATCCTTTCAATCTGTCTGCACAATCAAATATAATTTCAAAACAAAATTTAGAAAATCTGGAACTAATGTTAAAAATTTAACCTAAGTTTATATATGATGTACTCCTAAATAAAACAATCTGGTCACACATAAAAAAATTAAAAAAAAACATGATTTTTAAACGCACCGGGAAGTGAATCTCCGATGAAGCAAACTAAAACAATGTAAATTCACCTGCTGATAGGTATCCAATTGATGTGAGGAATCTCCATTTGAAGCTGCACACCGACAGAAAAACCAAAATAAGTCTTCTCAGTTAAAGTTACCTACTTATATCAAAGCGAAACAGATCGGAACAGTTTTTTGAACAAGGGCAATCGGGTAACCTGTAGAATTAACAGCTAATATGAACTCAAGCTGAAAATTGCTCCCAATGTAGTCAGAAAACCTATAAAGACTTTCCTCGGTATAGCTATCCAGAAAAATTTGTGCCTCAAGCCCCTATATAGGAATAATTGAACCAAATCTGAGTTTAATACGGATGTCTACTCCAAACAGTGTAAAACTTTATAGGTCATCCTCATAAACTACCTTACTTTGATCTCCCTGTTTGTTTTTGTGAACTATCTCCAATTCTGCAACTGACATGTGAATTTCTGTTGAACCCAAGTAAAAGTGAAGTTATATAGGGTATCCAAGATACATGAAGAACAGCAAGAAATTTCTTACCCTATAAGTTTGTGCTTGCCATTGCTATCAAAGTCAAAACACTGAATCACCAAACAGGTTTTTGCATCATATTTACAAAACCAAGATTAGTAAAAGATGAAATTGGTAAATCTAGGCAAGGGTGACAAGCCTACAATAGTGGAAATAATAACACGCAGGCTTGCCTTGATATGTAAGTGTTGCATATTTAGATCTGTACTCTTCCAAGCAGGATTCAAATAGTTCTTCACCACTTCAGTTTCATGAATTGCAATACACTGGCCTTCTTCATATATAAAGATTTGTAACAAAGGGTCCTAAATTTGTAATCAATGAGCTTGATAGAACTAGATAGTGGTACATTTCTGTAGTAGCAAGCATCTTTAGTGGTCCGGGGCATATACTATATTACGACCAAAAGGTAACAAGGAAAAGTAATTAATAAAAATATTTAAACAATAACAGAGCACATAGCCATCAGAACAATGGAAATGCATACCATTTATCAATACCTTGTAATCGGGCACCCTGATGTACTCTGGAGAAACAAACAGAATGTTTTCTGGCTTCAAATCGGTATGAGTAAGTCTTAGACTCAGCAACCCAGGCCCTAACTCCCTCGATAAGCAAATCAGAAGTTGTTGCTTACTCCATCTCTAATCCCGCTTCCAAGTGCTCATCTCGAATCCCATTCTTGACCAGACCAGCTCTAGCTATGATTCCACTTCCTACCATCCCAACTCTAGCTCCAACTCTACTTCTCACCATTTGATTTTCTGATCCAACAAATGGCAATGCATGATGCACCTACAAAACAGTCATGAACTGAAAAATGTTATGATTGCTTTTGAAGTTTACTTATGCTAACTACTTTCTATAAGCGCTAAAAAATTGCAGAAACCCAAGCATACAATGATGTTTTATCAGACCTCTACAAGGATAACAATGTCTAATGACATTGCAGCAAGCAAAGAGTTAAGTTTACTAGCATTCCAATCAAGAGCGAAAATTGAAAAATCGCCAGGACCAAAGAGCCCTAAACAAAATCCTATTAGTCTCAGCACCATCAGTGCCCCGCAGTCTAGAACTAGTACGATTTGCATAACCTGGAAGAACATCAAGTGAACAAGTTCTAAAATTTGAATAATAGATCAAAAGAAACTAAACCTCATTAACAAAAATGACCTAAAACTTAATAGACAGAAGGCCGGCTATAAGATAACCTTCATCTTCAACAGTGACGGTGAATCCCATCTTCCCTCTTCTTCTACCTGGGGTTAGGACTGAAAATCAGTGTGTTGAGAAAATCAGGGTATGGAGAAATCCTAACTTCATAAGAACCAAGCAAAACACAACTGAAAGCATACAAAACATGGTCAAGACAATATCAAATAAATATCAGCAACATACTAAGTATGTTGCCTATAACAACACCTTCCCCGTATCCCCACAAACTACCGAGGAGCATGCTTCTGTTGAAGAAGAACCCTCAACTGCTATCAATAATAATAAGAAATCCTGTTCATAATTGTCAACAGCAACTTCAGCATCTGTTTTGTGGCCAGTACATTTGCAACTGCCCAACACTAAAATTGAATTAGTTGAATCAAATACCAAAAATGAAGATAAATAAAAACATAATTAAACCTTAATTCATATACAAGTTCAACAATGAAACTTCCAGAAGAAAAAAAAAACATTAAAGTCCAACGAATCCTTACCATCTGACAAACCAAAAAGAACTGAACTAGGGATAACATCATATGATGATAAATCAGGAGGAAATCAACAAAATCCATGAAATTTTGCTCAAACACAAATTTGAAATTGAGAAAAATAATACATTGGTAAAATATGAAATAAGATACTCACTCTTCCGACGATAAATAGTGTATCTCAAACATAACATCTATCAAGATCAAACCCACAATTTATTTCTATTTTAACCTAATCAACAAACCCACATCTAATATTCGGATTCAGAAGTGAGAAGAAATAGACTTCGATCCAAAATTACCCAAATTCTTTTGAAAACAAAGTAAAATTGAAATGAGTTCTTTCAAAATAACTTAAAAATCAGTGAAAAGAATGGATAAGAACAATCAAAAAAAAAACTTCAAACCTAAAATTTCTAATTGTTGTCAGTATAAAAATGTTAACCGAAAAAATTAAGCTCAGATTGAATGAGTTTTCAATTCATAACCATCATTGCAGTTGAAATTAGAGGAACGAACAAGAAAAAAAAAAAATTTGTAGTTGTCGAGACAAAGTATAACTTAAAAGGAAACAAAAAAACCCAAATTGAACGCAATTACCTCTATTATCAGCATAAATTGAAAAAAAAAATTAAACCCTAACAAATGCTAACTTTGGTACAGAAACACACAAATTTCACAACAAAAAGTATTTGTACAAATCCACAATGAAAGAAGAAGGAAAAAAAAAAAAAAAAAAAAAAAAAAAAAAAAAAGGTTTCAGAGATCTATAGAAACCCTAAATCTTCAATCTTCAATTTTAACAGAGATTTAAACAAGCCCTAACTTTAATTTGATAAATTGATGAAAAAACTCGAGGCTATTAATTTTGATGTTATGGGGATTATATGTGATGTGAGTGAAGGAGATCTGATATTTCCAGATAGTAGATATTAGAGGAAATTTGGGTGAGGTATCAAGTAATGGGAGGGAGAGAAAAAGAGTAAGCGGAAGGGTAACTAAGGGTTTGAGTTCAAAGAAAGCTGTCTATGCCAAGACGTGGCTAGGGTTTTGCGTCGAGGGAAAAGAAAGGGGAGTTGGGTGAATTTTTTTGTGGGAAGTTTTGCGCCAAAACCATTTTATTCCCGCTAAATAATTTTTTCAGCGTTTTCAAGAGAAAGATGTGGGGAATGAGATGGTAATCCGTATGAAATTAACATTTGTAATCGTTGGATTAACACTTAGTTTTCTATCGGCTAGAAAACCAATTCAAAGATAAGGATGATAGTCTTTGGATGGCTACAAAATCTTATGCAATGAATGACTCTATTGCACAATACTTGTTTACATACGCAGTTATAAGACCACATATAAATGATATTTGAGCACATTATCAAAATGCCCACGAGAATACTTGAAGGATTGATTATGTAAAATGGTATACCTCTGATATACATTATGATTAATGGGAGATGTAACAGATCAGATTTCGTAAGAAAAAGGTTGATTTAGATATCTGGTATATGAGTATAACCCCTACAAAATAATAGCATCGGGACCAGCAATAATTATGAATTTATTGCGATATTAAATTATCGATTAAATAATATTTATTAATTTATATATTAATTAACTAGAACACCGCTGCTACGGTGGGGAGGGCCGACCTAAAAAAACGAAACACCGCTAATTGCATAACGCGTTATATCACTTTTCCTGACACGAGGTGAGAGTATCACATTTTCGAAACGGGGTGGAAGTATCACTTTTCCTGACACATGGTGGAAGTATCCCTATTCCTGAAACATGGTGAAATATATCACTTTTCCTAACACTGGGTGAAAGTATCACTTTTCCTGACATGAGGTGAAATTTATTAGTTTCTCTAAAACGGGTTGAAACTATCATTTTTCCTTACACGGGGTGAAAGTATCACTTTTCCTGACACGGGGTGAAAGTATCATTTTTCCTGACACGGGTGAAAGTATCACTTTTCCTGAAAAGTGGGATACATAGAGAATTATAGTAATTGAACCAAAAGGAAGGGATAATTTTGTCCAGTGATAAATTAACCATGGACACCAAAAATTTCCAATCTTTTTATCAAATTGCACATTTGTCTAAGATTTCATTTTACAAAAAAAAATGGTCATAAAAGAGACTCCCTCCCTTCCAGCCCTCCGGTCGGTCGACCCAATAATTTACTAATTTAGGAAACAAAATCATTTAGTTCTTGCCACCAAACACTGCGTTAAAATTGACTTAAGCCGACATATGACTCGTCGTATTATTTCGATATCATGGGATATACCTATGAAATTGACCAAAGTCATCAATGTATGGTGTAATCATAGAATTCATTTGGCATCATGGACTATGTTATAAGATTGACCTAAGTCAACGTATGATCCATCATATTCTTTTGATATCATGGGATATATCTATGAGATTGACCAAAATCGCCAATTTATGATATAATCTTATAATTCATTTGGTATCATGGGTTGTGCTATAAGATTTACCTAAGTCGACATAGGATCCATCGTAAAGTAGATATTACAGACTATGAAAATGACCATATTACCCTTAATGCAAATTAGTGCAATAAATATTATGGAGACTGTGAAAATGACCAGACTACCTTTATCGGAAATAAGTAAAGTAAATATTACAGATTGTGAAAATGACCATATTACCCTTACTGGTAATAAGTGTAATAAATATTACGGAAACTGTGAAACTACACCCTTAAGTTGAGAGTTACATGCAGCTGTATTATTCAGTTCCGCTTCTCTTCTCGTAGATGTTAGGATTTTGTCTGGATCCTACCCAAGCAGATGCTACTGAAACATCTGGGTCCAAATGTAAGTTAAGGCCAACTCTGTTTTAGTCATACACAGGAATGTATGTAACTTAAGGTCGAGTCAGAATCATGACTTCGTTCGACCTTCTTGAAATTAAAAGATGTCTATTCAGTGAACGGGAACTCTCTACCAGTTGTTACTACCAGCTGCAATCGTGTCCATAAAATCGGGTTAGTGGTCAAAATGATATGTTTTTGTTATGTTCATTGCTAGGATAACATGTGTAGTGTGTTGCAGTTGTGCCTGTTGTGATGTTAGGTCATTCAGAAAATGAGAACTCTCATTTTTATACCTCCGTATACCTCAATAGTGATATACTGTTTCTAGCCTTAAAAGGATCCTTTACTGGACTCCATTGTACCAAGGTTTGAGCTTGAAAATTCTCAGATTTTTTAGTAGTTGGGAAGTTAGACTATAACCTGAAAATGGTTAGTATTGCAGCATATTCAGTTCCTTGACAACTCTGTCGTTGAACTTTATGGGGTGGACTGCAACTGCATATCAGCATGCGTCTGTTTTCATTAGACAGTTGGCAAGAATTTTGCCAGATGGGCTTAGCACAATAACTAAGGTAGATATCTCTGCTTGAGAGATGAACTTTTATGTATGTTCAAGCAAATTGAACAGTTTTGTTACCTCTTGATTTATGCTACATTCTTTTATTCTTTAACGCTGAATCCTTTTAACAGGTCAGGGCACAAAGTTCAGAGACAAAAATGACCCCTGTGACTGTGAGCAACGGGTTTGCTTGGGAATCATATTATGAAGAGACCGCAGCCTACGATGACAAATCAGCTACAACATGTGGAGTAATGGAGCATATAAATGTGACAAGAGATGCTTCAGGTTATTTGTGGTGCTCAACAGAGTAAGTAATTGTAACATCTAGACATTAAGAACATAACCACCAAGTTAACGAATCATAATATGAATAAGCCAAGTATACATATTCTGTCGTCTCTTTCTTCTTCTTTCTACTCAATCTTTACTGGCCCTTCTTTACATTTTAGTGTCAAGATAGAGCCAAATGAAGCATTTTTGAAGACTGGGCAGTATCATGTGCTTACAGTGATGTCAGCTGGTTATGCTTTACATGTTGTCACGACTAGTCATAGCCCTTGATTATCTGGTAAGCAAATTCAATTAGGAAAAGGTATATCCACAAACAATACATTTTTTTTAGATGTTTTGTCATCCACAAAGTGATCTTCCCTCGAGTATTTGCAGGAACTGCTTATGGGAGTTTGGATAACCCTAAACTGACATTTAGTAACAATGTGAAGTTGATATCGACATTAATAAGATTGCCCTATCAAGTGTAGCTGTTGGCCTCCCGGTTAGTTCTATTTTCTTTTGTTTCATCTATTAGATAGTCGCAAGCAAATTTTCGCATTCTCATGCTCTCCTTGTTGGTTGAGTTGACACAGAATGTTGGCAAACATGACAAAATGGTCCTACAAGGTTTTTCTTCTGATTATTCCCTGCTTTGACTTCTTGACATTGCCATAAAAATATTAAGATCTTCAAATTTGTGTCCTTGCAGGTTGGTTTCGACTGGCGAAGCTTTAATCTTAATTCCCTCTGTGAAAGATTTGATAGCTCAAAATCAATCCCTAACATGGTACAAGGTGAATTTGGGTGGCCTGACGTCAAAAGCAGGTCCCAGGACCCAGATATTCAAAATTCATACTAGAGCTCTGAACTTGGCATTAGGTTTGATCTCTTAGCGCTCACCCTTCCCAAATTCCACTGGTAAGGGTTGCTGAGATATTCTTCATGTATTTGCTACAAGCTCACATTTTGATCTCTAATTTTTCTTTCGAATGTAGTCCTTGATGCCTTAGGAATTCTTATGGGTATTGACAATGATGATATGTGGTTATAACTGTTGATGTCTTGCATTCAAAACCTACTCTAGATTCTCCAAACTGTACCTTAGTTTCATGTGTTGCTTTTTTGCTTTTTTGAGTTTATCTAATAGTATCTCATATTTAATCTGGAAATTGGATCACGGATGTGTAACTTTTATTTCATGGATGTTACAAACAATTACCGAACTCACTAATTTTTATAAAAAAGTAGTAGACATCCATAGATTTGTTTTTATTATTGGATAAAGAATATTGCATTAACTAGTTGGAAGCATAACAAGCTAAGCTCCAATAACATACTACTACATTAATTGAACAGGTTGCTATGCTAGCCTACCAGCAAACCTCATGGGTAACCTAGCCAAGGGAGCTAAAGCGGATGGGGGCTGAGATTGTGTCACAAGGGGGGCAAACTAATTCTACCTTCCATGTTAATTTCTGCAATATTACGTCATTGGGGGTTCGAACCTGGGTCCTCCTGGAACGCATGAAATTTTGGGGAACGAAGATGACCAGCTGAGGTACCCGTTTTATTGGGGGCTAGATTTATTGCTTTGTCATGAAAAAAAAATGATACGACAGTTTCAAAATATCTTCCCAGTAGATGCACATTTCTCCTCGTATAAATCTAAAAAATGAAAATGATCCTAGAGAAAGTGATGTAAGAAAATATTGAAAATATTGTTAAATTTCTGACCCTACATAAAACCAATGTGGAGCCTATGTGGCGGCCAATACTTCACTGTTATGACTGAGGAACACAGGTTGGTGACACTCAAACCCTTTTAGGTACAGCGTGTCACTTGCACCAAAGAAAAAATGTAAGTTATCTGCGTAAAAACCTATTTTTCCTCGAGAGTCCCAACACTAGACAATAAAATATTTAAAATAATCTCAGTATCATTTTTTCGGACTTAACAGTCAACAGATGAACAGTTATGGGTACACAAAAGAGTGATCAATCTGCATGTTGTAATAAGAACACGAACCATGAGTTCTGAACAGTTATGGGTAGACAAAAGAGTGATCAATCTGCATGTTGTAATAAGAACACGAACCATGTTCACCCGGATCAGTCGTGGTATGCTATGTCAATCTAATCCGTTGATTTGGAGATGTCATCGCCAGAGAAGGGTATGCTGCATTCGAGAAAGTGAAAGATGAGTAATAAAAAAATTCAGAAGTGAAGAGACAAAGGTTGTAGAACGTTGTTAAATAGCTTTTGTAGGAAACAAGGAAAACAGTACCTTGAATCATCATATTTTAATAAGAACGAACTGCTGATGCCATAGTTCGAATCCTCGGTCATCAACATTCTCATACTTCAAATAACCTACCAACGAGAGAAGTATTTTATCCACACCAACTGAAAATTAGTTTGAATTAAGATAGTAAATCAACCAATTCATTGATGCTCACATCCGATGAGACACCGTGGGTGCTATATTTGTCATCCCAGAACATTGTACTAATTCTGTATAGCTGTTGTATGCTGAGAACCTGTGAGGCAACAGAGAACAATAAACAAAACGTGGACGATGCCAAATTTGCAACGGGTTGAGAGGGTTAGAGGGGAGAGACCTACCGGGCAAAGTTCTTACGTCATCTCATTAATGTCTTTTTCAGCTTTTGGTGTATGACCTGAATGAACAGAATGTTCAAATACAAAAAAATAAAATAATTTATAGACCAGAGAAAAGAGGCATACCAAGAATCCAATTGCCTGTCTGATATGCTTCAGTTCTTCCCAAGCCAATCCCGTGTACTGTCTTCGATTTATGTCAACGATATGTTTCCCCAAAATAATAACTAGTATAGAGAAAGAAGCGATCAGTGTAGTCGCACCTCTTCAGCAGCTTCAATGCACCATTATTCTAACTCGGCCAGTCGGCTTTTACATACTCCCCATTACTGAATAAACAACACTCACGATGCAGAAGAAGACTGCAAAAAAAATGTCAATCAGTTTGCATCACTAGACTCCAGGCACAAGAATGAAGGATTTTGACAACATTTACCAGTTAAAAAGTTGGAACGGAGGAACACCTGGGAACCTGGGAAACAGAGGAATTTCACATTTTAATTTTCTTTTTCCAAGAACACCTTTCTGACATATAAAGTTAAAACTCACAAAATTGGCTCTTAATGTCTTTAAGTAGTTATCCAGTTTTTTCACGATGCTTTACCAGTGAGCTTGGGAGCATGATCCTTTTACCAGACTTCCACGGAACGTTTTATGAGCCTGTGTTAAATTCAAAGAAAGATTAAGCACCCTATCTTGGTATACTCACATCACATATAAGATATGAGTAACAGGTAGGTGTATCACCAAGCAAAAATGAAATTATGTCGATCATTTACTGCAAGATGTTAGAAAAAACTCCATAAATTCAGAAACCTCTATTGCATTTTTGGACGAATTAAAACGAAAAAGCATTATAATTTTAGTACACTACAGGTAAATGAGGGAAAGAAGCTACGTGTATGCACAATCCAAGCATGGGGAGATCTTTTTCTTTAAATTGTCTCTGATCATACCATGTATTTTCTCAAGGAAACTCTCCGCTGTTGCTTAAATAGTAAAGCTGGATATTTGGCTTCGACTTGGCGCAAGCCATCCAGTTCACCAAGCAAATGATGAAATGAGAACCCAGCACTTTGAGTAAATGCTCGAAGTCCCTAAACGACAAATATAGAGATTAAAACTATATAAAAAAAAATGGAGAGGGCTCGCATGTAGATGAAGTGTGGTGTGTTTACTTGAGACATCATACCAAAAAGAGAAGCAAATGCTGCTCCTCCTCTTTGCAGAGTCATGCTAGCAGATGGAACAATGAATTTTGTGCAACTTTCATGTAAATATGGCTTTCTTTTAATGAATTTTTGTGTAACTTTCATGTAATATGGCTTAAACCAAGGCCAAAGCAAGTGAACGAGTGTTTGGATGAGTAGATGGAACAGGAGCCCATAAGGGCAAGTTGAAGTGAAGTCTTCGACAGAGAGACACTGATTAATAAATTTTTAAAAGGAAACCCTTATATCCTGTGATATGCAGATCTAAGATGCAAAACATGGTAACAACCATTGAATACCCGACATACACATACTATGACTCAAAAACTGAAGTATAGTGATATGACTCAAACACAATGAAGCTTACCTGCCACCATGCATTCCCTCCCTGGCATTGTCAACTGGAAAAAGTTCCAAGCATTACAAAACGGGTCTTCCTCGGTGCCCATGTATATTGAAAGAGCAAATCAATATTGCCCATTTCTGATCATCAATTATGGGAGTTTTGTATCAATCTCTATTCTGCAAGGAATAGAAAAGAAAGAAAAAAATAAAAGCTCAAATAATGGTAATCATATATATCTCACTTCAGCATCAATATATTTATGGAACTTACATATAGATATGATAACACGGTGCAATAAATCCGACTGTTTCGTTGGTTCCCCTCATTGGCTCCAGCAAATCCCCATGCACCGCCACACTCTAGTTTAAATGGCAAAGGCTTGGCTCTGTATCTACTCCCTGTAACCTGTTGAAAGAAGTGTCTGTCCTTAATTGGCTAACCAACCTAAAAAAAGCTACCACATTCATAAATTATACTGCACTGAAATTACTATACAAACCAAAATCATACAGACTATTTGAAGATACATTTTGAGCTACAATGATAGTTAGCACACTTACATTGCAGGTTTAGATGCAGAAGCTTTGTCCCAACCATTCTCATCTGGCCAAACAAACAGTAAACCTTGAGACACCAGTTTTGGAAACTTCTTAGCACAAGCTCTTGGAGATTCCACAACACGAGATTCTGGTTCTTCATTTGAAGCTAGTGGTAATCTAACAGTACAACAGTAGCTGCCATCGTCATTTGATAAAAGGAAGCCTCCTAAAAATAACAAAATGTGTAACATTTGTACTAAAAGTAACAGGTACACCTTCAACTAGAGTACCTATGCCGTGCTTCCTGTGATAATCAAAACATAAAAGTTTCAGCTACACGTTTCCCCTCATCCTAACAACTTCTGACACCAAATACAAGGTATGATATCATTTGATTATAAAAGAAGCTTTGTATGCATCCACCTAACAAACAAACCCGTTCTACCTGACAACTGGTTTAGTATAAAAAAATAACCAACCAATGGAAAGAAATAATGGGTTATCAAATTTTAAAAAGTAAGTGTTCCCAAAAGCCCAAATTGCAACCCAGAATGTAAGATGTTCACATTTCAAAGTTACAGGACATATGTGATCCCTAGAAAGGGATGGTATGTGATAAAAGACTACAAAAATGCATAGGACAAGATAATGCAAGAACATGCCAGGTCGAATGATCAAATAATGAAAGAAAAAAGGGGGAAAAATAACATATGTTGCTCAAGGTTAGTGAGCAACATAAAAAAACTGAGATAATAACATCTCATATGCAAGTACTAACAGGACGAACATAAGTCATCCAGGTTATTATGTTATTATTATGTCTTAGCTATAGGATTATGATATTATGTTTGTTGTAGACTTAGGACGAACCAGACTGAATCCATTCAGGGCTTACACCATTCTCACTGGGCCCAATTACCTGATTGGAGATCAACTTTGGAGATACCGCATCTACAGGTTTCTCAACAATAGCTGGCTTGATAACAATCACTTCATCATCATCTTCACCTTCTGAATAAGCTTGCCCATTCGCTTGTTTCACTATTTTCTCCACTTGATCTTCTTGCCTCGTACAATAATATTCAGTCATGTCGGTCAAACTAGTACACATGAAATCTTCAGATAATTGAGGCTCAACACCGATAAGAAATTTTTTCGACTTTTGATCAAAATATACTCCTTCTTGGTCAATCTTGACTATATCCAGAAGAACTCTTCTTGCGGCAAGAATCCGCTGAACACGAGCTCTCTTCTCCTTGCCACCATCACAACCAGCAGAGATCTTCTTCGAGAAATCAAGAATAAGTTGAGCTGGAAGAAGAGGTAAGAATCTTCTCAGTTCAAAATCCTCCCACAAAGCAAGCATGTTCCCAGTTTCTCCTTCATTATACGTGCCCATATTGAAAAAACAGCTCTCATCTCCATCCTCATCCTTAGAGATTGATTAGCTTGTTCATGAAAGTTATACAGTGGCTCCAAAATAACGATCTGGCTGAAGCTTGTTTCTCCTCCAAATCGTTACCAACAGCAATATCCAGGTTACATGCTAGCCATTCAACAAAAACCAGAATACCAGGTAAAAGATAGCTCGCACAAGGATCAGTCAACTGTGTACATCTCTGGAGAAGAACCTAATGCTGTAAAATCTCAGCATATGACTGTCCTTCACTCTCCCTCTTCATATTATGAACTGTGAATATGAGAACCACAACAAGTCTAACAATGAAAATTTCATTGCCAGCAGCATCTGACCCAATATTTAGCTCATGTTTTGGCCCTGATGAAAGAAGAACATGGAGATCGCTGCCAACCATAGAGAAGACCTCCTCAAATGTTTCCAGACTGGATAAAATCAAATAGTAGAAATGTATAAATACATCAAATAAGAGATGAAGTAATGAATTTCTACTCTGCATATGAAACAATACCTTGTTCTAGTGAAAAGAATGCCATTTAACCGTACAAATCGAACACAGAAGTTTTTGAACGTCTCCGCAATGCTGCATCTTCTTTCCTTCATGGAATGGGGATCAACTTTACTATCTTCAAGCTGCATCACCGTCTCTGCTTTCCCTCCTCCTTTTCTTGTCTTCCTAACAGGTATGTTCCTCACCGATGAGGCTTTGGCATCCCCAGGCAGCTGCAAGTAACTCTGACGATTCTGCGTGAGAAAAGCCAAATAAACACAATTCTCATCAACCAAGTTTATTTGTATTCTTGTCTTAATCATACAATCAGCACAGAAATGAACATATCATTGCAGAAATATGTCAACGTTACTAATATAAACAGAAAATCAGTTTTTCAAATACAAGATAATGTATGTGAGCAAGGTATGTTAAAAAGATAATTATCTCAAAAAATCACCTTGTTCAATTATTTTCAACCTGACTTGCAAGTAAACAAAAGGTTATCTTCTTTCGTCCTACTCACTTTTAGTTGGAATAATTAGAAGGGTTAAAACAGCCCATGAATTTTTTAAGCTTTCCCTAAGAGTCTGTTCCAAATAATTCACTCTGAAACACCCACCCGTAGGCTACGATACTGAAGTTCTAGTTGTCACAGTGCCTTCCAAATTTCCAACCAGTTTTGGTAGACTTGGATATACCATTAATCAAAACCCACAATGTGACTGTTGGCTGTTGCATTAAAGCTATAAGAACAGTAAGGTGTCAAGCGGTTTAAACTTGAATTTTGACCAGTTCTCTAATAATTGATAGACTAATTCATCAATTCTAACAAAGAAAGCAAGTGTTACTTTGAAGCCAACAAGGAATGACAACCAACTTAATGTGTTCCTCTATAATGGACCTAGTAAGGGGCACACAGACGAGAGACTGCAGATGTGATGTATTCTGGTGTTATAAACACATTAATGTCTACACCTGGACTGAGAGTTGAATGCTGTAATCATTAAGGATTGAAAAACTGCAGAATGAAGTTTTTATTTTAGTATTTGTCAACATTGAAACATGATTTGTAGGATGACTTCCACGGTCATTAATAGAACTCCTAGTGAAAACTAAATAGTGACACAAACACGCCAACTAGCTATAGGATTATGTTATTATCTCAATTCGACCTGTTAGACATCTTGGTCCACCAATATAAGTCTGGTACGTCCTAAATAGTGAAAACTAAATGGTTAACAATTCTGAATGATTATATAGTGTCATTATAGGAGGAGAAAATGGCGAATTTCAGAATTATATTAGCATAGAAGAATATATCACATATTCAAGATCACATTTTAGAATCCTCATATCAAAACCTTATAAGAAGAGAAGGAAGTACCATGACGAGTAAGCTCGAATCTTGGATGACCAATCCATTTTTTCAGGTTATCTATTGAACCAGTGAAGTAGTTATCAGCTGCATCTACCTAAAACACAGAAAATCATATATTACAATGCACCCAACATGCTTTCAAAACACAAAAAATTGTTTCATTCTCACGCCATTTTTCTCATTCTCCATTCAACGAATACACACATAAAAACATAGAAAACCTAATAAAAGTAAACTACGGGCAACCATACCTCATTTTTCTCATTCTCCATTCAAGATCAACAATGTGAGAACCAACGAATCCAGCTCTCTCGGTAACCAATTCGCATTTTGGACTATACCAAAGTAACGAAACATTAAGAAGTGCAGGTATTAGGATCACAAAAAAAAATCAACAGCTCTAGTAAATTCCGATCTTTCAAAGGGGGGAAAGAGTATACCAGGAAAAAATTTGGAGTTACCCAAAGGAGATGCAGTTGGTGATTTTTTCGCCTCTTCATTAGTTTCCATTGTTTAGATCTCTCTTCCAAACCCTACAATCAAACCAAACACACATAGTTCAATAAAAACTCACTCAAAAATCCAAAATTTTAAAACAATTTTGATGGGATTTTCTAATCAAATTTCAGGCCTCAAAAACAAAACAGCTTACAAGCTCCCTAATTTTTTCATCAAAATCGCAAATTTCAATAAAACAAACCCCAGAATTCCAAACAAAAATGAAGACCTGAAAACACACTAATCTACTGAAAAGCTCTATTTTTCCCTCCTTCTACAGAAACCCCTAATCAAAACATTCCATGATCATCACTTATATATACACAATAAGAATCAATAAAAAATACAACTTTTTTTTTATCACACTTTCACACCAATCAATACAGTCATACCTAGCTCAAATTAACCTAGTTCCATATTGTGAAAAAAGTAAAGAAACGAATTTTACCTAATCCCATACTGTCTGTGATTTTGAAACGGATTGCGCCGGTGAAGAATCTATTTTTGCATATTGGGGATTTTAATCTAGGGTCAAAATCTAACTTCCCTGGTTTCATATGGGAAGTTTCACCGCTGAAATTGGTGATTAAACCTAACTTTCACCTTCTTCGATAAATCCATGACTGATAAGTCAAAACCTAGAAATTTTCTTCCGCTGAAAATAGAGAAAAAAATGAAGAAAATGAGAATAGAGAAAAAATGATTCATAGTTTCTGATTTTAAGATGCTTCAATTTTCCGATTTTTGGAAATTGCCCCTCCTATGTTTTCTGATTATAAGATTTACCCTCCTACGTGGCAGCTGATTTGGACACAGTTACTATTCATAACTAGCGAGAGTGTCTTGATCCTTTGGGATATCACCATAATTGATTTTTGTTTCATACACTTTTTCTCCGGGTCGTGTTTCGGTAAATATAAATAGTAACTAGTCGTGTACCACTATTTAGTGTGTCCAATTTTGGAAATAAATACAATTTATCAGCGATAAACCTTGTCAAGGTTGTAAAGTATTCCAAGAGGAACTAAAAAACCCATGGATTCTTCAACTCCCACCACTCGAATCCCAGAGGATACAGTTTTTTACGCAATTTATCCCGATGAATCCCTTCATTTCTCTTCTTCTAAAACCCTAAATCCTGATGAAACTAATCAAGAATTCTCATCATCTTCAATTCACTCTCTTCATCTCCAAATGCTCGAAATAGTTTCTCCTTACACCACTGAATATATCTGGCAACATGAACCTTTCACTCTTACTCTCTCAAACCCTTTTGAAACTCCTCCTCACTTTCATGGAAAAACCAAGTACGGTGATAATCTTGAAGATGAATGGTTTAATGTATTTCTTCTCTTTGAAATTTCTAGAAAAATCCCTCAATTATCTATTCAAGTTTGGGATACTGATGGACAATTTCTTCTAATTGAAGCTGCATTTTATCTGCCTAATTGGTTAAACCCTGAAACAAGCAAGAATCGAGTTTTTATCAGAAGAGGTGAGCTTAATATCCTACCTAAACAGACTTTTCCTTTAAACCCCAAATTGATTGATGCTTTACACTATATAGGATTACATGATAAACAAGTTAGGGCGCCAGAACCGATTCAATTAGCGATAAGGAATAGAATTTTAGAGTATCCTAATAGAGCTAGGTTGAATATGCATCAAGTTAGGGTCAGGCTTCCTGTTTCTATAGCCAAGGTTTTGAAATATGAACCCTGTTTGATTTCTCTAGCGGTGGAGAGTTTTTATGATAGAGATGTTGATTCAATGAAATATGCTGCTAAAATGGAGAAATTTGTAAGTGGTGGAACTAGTGAAGAGATTGTTAGGATTTCTATTAGAATGTCAAGGGCAATGTATGCACAATTAGTTCAACAAACTTTTCAAGCACCCAAATGTTATCCAATGCCGTCTAGGAATGATACTTCTGTTTATGTTGAAGCTGAACTGGGTATGAAAATAGCATGTGGGTTTGAAATGATGTATCAACAAAAACGCCATGAAAATTTGGATGGTAAGAGAACTAGTACTTGGGAAGCTTTCAAAGAGAGCTTGGAGAGTAGTGGGTATTTTAAACAACTACTTCCTGGATCAAAAGAATATCGTCGACTGATGGAAAATGCTCAAGAATATTATAGAAACAGTTCTTCCTTTTCTTGGGCAAGTGAAATGATGAGTGCTCCAGTTAGACGTATTGACGAAATCTTTGCTTTGCCACACTCCTCTGAAGAATTCAAGGGTCTTGATCTTCCTCCTTCAGATAGCGATGCTTGGCTTTACGATGGTGAAGATGAGTTAAAGTTGGCCATGGTAGAGAGAGAGAAAGAGTTGGAACTCTACAAACTAAAGCAAAACAAGAGTTAAAAGGCAAAAGAATATGAGGATGCGGATTGTTCTACTGAAAGTGCCGTAAATAACTCTGATCTTGGTGATATTGTAAATTCACTGCAATCATTTGTCCAAAAGGTTTCGAGCTATGAGGGTGCAGAGGTCCCTACAAACAAGAACTCAGACATGGTGGATCTTGATGTAGAGCGCTTTATGAAAGACGTTGAATCTGTAGTGGGTAGATTTGGCGGCCGTGATGATGCTGATCTTGTAGGAGGATCTTCTTCAGATATGGAGTTTGATGAATCAGATGATGGGAGTGATCTTTCAGAAGGTGACGATACAGAGAATACTTTTATGGGCACTTACTCTGATGCCCTAAATGAGGAACTAAATTCTACTACTCTGAAGAAAAGTTTTGTCCGTGCAAATGCACAACCATCTAAAACAAATAATGAGGGATCATCATTGTCAAATGTGGAAATGGAAGTGGAGGATGAGGAGTTGACACCAGTTGATGTTGATGTAAACTTAGTGAAGAGCCTCCTTGATTCTTTCTCTTCTCAACAAGGTCTTCCTGGACCTGCTTCCAACTTGCTTGGTCTTATGGGTTTACAACTCCATCAACCTGAAGATGATGCTGCTACTCATGCTGCAAGCAAGAAGGACGCTAAATGAACCCTCCGCTCCTTACGGTAAAAACACACATTCTGTTTCGGTTCTATGCCAGAATTTATGTGAATGTAGAATGCCAGGAAAAGACTAGTCGTTGTTTTGGGTTTTCACTCTGTGCAATTATGTCAAAGTAGTTATGTTTTGAACATGGTCTTTAGAGTGGTTAAGCATGTCCACTGGTGTTTCTCTCAACCTTTTTTGAACTGTTGTCAGTTCAACTTATATTGGTGTATTGGATCAGGATTTATATTGATATTTATAGATATCAGTTCTTTTAAAAAGAAAAGATAAATGAGTAGACTGAAGTAGTACGCACAAGGAGAGAAATATGTCATGAACAAATCTTGTTTAACAACTTTCTTTTCATGAAGAACTCAGTTTACTTGCAACCAAAACTTGATAACAGAATTTCAATATTTTTCTTTGTTTTTTTGATAAAGGCAGATATCAACATGCAATATCGGGAGCTAAGGATACATACAGAGGTTACCACATTTTGGTATAAATTATATTAGTTGTATTCCTGTTGCTGTTGCTGCTGTCGTTGTTGTCGCTGGTAGACCCTCAAAACTGGAATTCTACTACTATTATCACAAAAGTAAATGAAATCTATAACCCCGAGCCTCGAAAGGTCAGGGAATGTGTTCACACTTGCTCATATGCTGTAATAAAGAATTCGCTTTTCTTTGAGCTCTGTTTGTTCCACTCCTCGCAAGCTCCGTTAAGTGCTCATACACACCATACTGAAGTGCAGCCAAAACAAAAGATGAATTACTCAATCCCAACTCTAGAAGAACGGATACTGCACATTCCTTGTTCTTGGGAGTTCCGTCTCTGATGAATTCAACTAGAGTTTCAATGAAGGAGAGCTGCCCAATTGCACTTCTGCCTTCAGGGTGTGATACAAGGAGTAACAAAATGGAGAGAGCTTCGTCAACCATGCCCAAGTTCTTATCTACAAGTAATTGAAGTAACGGTTTAAGAGCACCTGCTTTGATTGCCCTAGCCTTGTTTACTTGGTTAAGAGAGAGGTTAAAGAGCGCTGTTGCAGCATCTTTTTTACCTCTAATTGTCCCATGCTGCAATAGATCTACTAAGGGTGGAATTCCATTCATGGACCCAATTGCAACTTTATTCTCATCGAGCATGGACAGACTGAATAAACAAGCCGCAGAATTTTCTCTAGCTCCAATTTTACCATTTTGCAACACTTCAATTATAGCTGGAATCGCTCCTTCTGTAGCTATAGTTTTCTTGTTTGAATCATCAAGCGACAAATTCAATAGAGCTGTTACAGTATGCTCTTGGATCTTAGAGTCTGGATAAGATAAGAGTTGAACCAGAGGGGGGATTGCTCCAGCATTGGCAATCATAACCCTGTTCTCTGGGTTCTCTTTCGAGAGCATACGGATCTTTTTTGCAGCGCGTCTCTGCTCATCCAGCTGCGTGGAAGAAAGATTTTGAACCAAGGCAACAATTTCCTCTTGCTGCTCAGACGTAGTTTCATCGACATCTGCACTAGTCTCCTTTTTTGGCAGCTGGAAATTGTTTTTCTCACACCATTGAAGAATTAGGTTGCGAAGAGCAAAATTTGGAGCTACTGTTAAGTGAGGCAGATTTTGCCTTGTCGCCGGGCAAGTTCTATGGTTGGACTCAAACCACTTATTTATGCTTTCCCTCTCGTAAGTCTTGAAGATAACAAAGCCAGGAAAAAAAAAAGGGTGTCAGAATCAAGAATACAGTAGTGTTGATGCAAGGACCGTAATTGTCTTGTTTTTGCTTACCTGTCCTGATGCAACAATGACAGGATCTGTCATGATTTCTAATGTGATAGGGCATAAGAACTCGTTAGGAATCGCCAAAGACTGGCACTTCTCAAGAGTTTTCGGCATAGGAACATCAGCAAGGATGTCATCTGTTTCTTCAAGTCCAGCAACCTGTTTAAATTTACCAAGTAGATCTATAATCTGCTGAGCACTCTCTGCCTGTTGCCCGTTCCTTTCCTTAACTAGTTTCCTGACAGCTACAGTTTCTGCCCTCAAGTCCGGCAATGTATGTAGCTCCAACTTCTTTGCTAGTCTTTCAAGTATAGCACTGTCTGCATTACGGTCGTCTTTTTTTGAAAACACAACCATCATATCCATTGCAAGTTCTATATCTTGGGTATCCGTCCGTCTCTTTGCTCTTTTAAGCTGCGTTCGCATTAACTCCACCTACATAACATGGTTACAACAAGCTTTGAGGGAATTTCCTTATGACATTTAAATTTCTACATTTTTCTCAAGAACATAAAGAAGACTAACTCAAACATACAATAAATCCTAATAAGTAATCTCTTAAATCTCATTTTTACGAGAATCCAACAAATTCATTTTTAAGAGCGATACAATTTGTACAAAGAATCTGTTGATTGATTTTCGACACCACTTCGCACCTCCTAACACCCGTTGAGGTTACATTTTGGGATTACATCCTCAAAAAGGATATCAATTATCAACAAAGAGAAGAATTTGAAACAATTTACCTGCTCCTTTACTTCATCGGAGACATTGAGCTCATCAAAAGGAATTTCATCCAAAGCCACGCTGATTTTATCATAACACCCATGGAATCTCACCATTATTCCTTCACTATCAAATGCCTAAAATACATAAAAAAAGATTAGATGAATACACACAGAAACAAGAATTAAAAAAATAAAATAAAAAAGAAATTTGAAAAAGAGGAATATGTGTAAAATCCTAACCAAGTAAATTTTGCTGCCTTCATTACATGTCTTGAGCAATTTTTTAGCACAAACAAGTGATTTTTTCAAATTACTCAAACAATTCAATGCATCTTCAGGAATTGGATTCTCAATCTCTTTAATCTCTTCTAAAAGTGGTATCAATAGTTTCATTCTTCTAACTAAATTATACGAATCTTTCCTCTGTGATCTTCGATAATCACCGTATAATCCAACAGATTCAATTAAATCAATCATTTCTTGAACAACAGTAATTTCTTCATTTGATAATCCTCCTCCTCCTCCTCCGCCTCCTCCATTAGATGATCCGTTTGATAAATTTCTTTCCTTACTCTCTCCTCCTCCTCCCGGCGGAGGAGGTGGTCGAATCAAAATTTGTCCTTCCATTACAAAACAAAAATTCTGAAACAAAGAACAGATTTTTTTTCAGAAAGTTTGAGACAGATTGAGAAATGGTAAGAATAATGAAAACCCTAACCCCTAATTTCCATGAAATTCTGAGAGTTAGTTGGGTCTTTCTATTCTTGTCTGGTGATCATTTGGCGGGTTTTTAGGAGTTTGTGATTGAAATTCGCGGGTTCACTGGAAATTTTTTTCTTTTCTTTTTCGAAATTCAGTTATTTGTATTGGCTCTCAAGAGCGTGACAATTACGTGATGATGGTCTGTTACGCGTCTTTTTCTAATTCTTGTCTTGATTACCGATTATAGGTGGGTCACACCACTAGGATGAGTTGTTGGGCCCGCCAAAAGTATTATGGATTTATTTTCTTTCTTTTGTGTTATGTTTTCAACGGCTAAAATAAAAACCAGTAAGCGCGTCTGTCTGTTGTTTTCAACCTTAGTTCATGAGTGTGACTTTTCATATTTCTAATTTTGCAATCATGATGTACGCGACGTTTCATCTAAGCTGGTACTAGTATTCCGTATATCAGAGGTTTTGGTTACCTAGTAGTCTCTTCGCATCCTTGAGTTGTAATGTGCAAATCTGGGACAACCTTATACTGTGCTTTCAAGTAACATCTCTAAGAAGGTTGATGGTCTTTTAACACGGTATCAAACGGTTTCTTTCAATTTTGAACTCTAAAGAGCAAAGAAAATGAGAAGGTGTGAGTAACAACTCTAGTGTCTAGGCTCTAGCTTTACTTAATTTGGTGAGGTGGTGTCAAGCATGTGTTACATCATAAGGTAGGATTTGTAGTTTAAGTTTTGTGAGATGGAACATGCGTAGGAAATGCATAGGTATGTGAGTTTGAACAATTTGAGTTTCTAGCCATTCAATTCTAATGGTTTGGGGGTTTCCTATGCTCAATTTTAACATATTGGAGGATTTGATATGTCATATTCATATACGTGCTTTGCATGATACCATGGACCCTATCGTGTCTTCATAAGTCAACAATCAAAAGCAATTTCTTCGATTCTGACCACTGAAAGTGAGAGATCCGCAGGCACTCAGTAACTGTCCCTTGATATTATTAGTTACCAAGAAGGTCAATTTACCATCAATGTGATTGAAACTTATTTTATTGTAATTTACTCGTTGAGTTAAAATCTGGAAAGGAGAAATTTGGAAAGTATAATTCGAGATATTAAGATCTGGAAGGGAGAAATTTGGAAAGTATAATTCGAGATATTAAGATAGGAGAAATTTGGAATGTATAATTCGCGATAGTAAAATTCAAGCATATTTTTGGGCGGAGTCAAACACTAACATGTTTGGTTTAATGGCCAACATGGTGATAGCTTTATGGGGTTCGTATTTCTATCGACCGCTTTGATTTGGATAATAGAGGTTTGGTGTATGCTTTATGTTTTGTTTTGTTTGGATATGAGATGTTTGGTGTATGTTCTCTTCTTCGAGTGATCGATTCTAAATTCTGATCTTTTTTTTCTTTTCTTTTTGGGTCAGTTGTATCTATTGGATTGAGGGTACCCCTTAAGTACCCCTTTTTCAATGAAACTTTTCCTATTGACCGATCAAAAAAAAGAAGAAAAAAAATTACTCGTTGAGTTTTATTTGGTGGAAATCTTCGAATTATTATGATTGAACATGCAAAACGATGACATATTTTTAGTTCTTAAATTTCAACGAAAATAAAGTTAAAACTCATGGCTAATCTTTTTTCCTTTTTATTTTTCCAGGTAAAAAGACCTCTTGTAAAAGACTAGTCAGAACTGTAATTTACAAGCTTCCGTGTAGTAATATTCATTACATAATTTTAAACAATAAAAATATAAAAGTTGGTAAATTCTCAATCCAAATCCCTTAATTGTTTTTAGATTATCCTTCGCAAGTCTTTCTGCAATATTGTTCACCTTTCTATATCTTTGTAAAAATGTCATATGGTTGACAGAGCTTTTGATGGTAGCAATTTCTCTGATGAGACTGCACCTCTCCTTTGCATAAGTGAATGTCATACTTTAAATCACTCTCCACTTCCAAATAATGTATGCCTAGCTCCATAGCCAGAAAAAGACCATTTTTGATGGCCCAAATTTCTGCCACATTGTTGTTGTTTTTGAAAATATGTTCGACCCATTAATGTATATATACTTTATGAAGCCCAATGGTAGTAACCTTCCAAGCAATGTGAATCTCCTCCTTATCCCTCTTCTTTTTCTTCATGCCAGAATTAACATGCCGGTACTCTCTCGCCATTTTGCTTTAGCTTGAACCAATAGGGCAAGAAACTTATCTTTCTCCAACAGAAACTTGTTGTTCTACATCCAGAATTAACATGCTGGTGAGTAGAGCTATCAACGGGGCAAGCTAGGGTCAACCCGGTCCTAGATTACCAAGCCATGGACGGGTTAGGGTCAGCCTAGCCCAAGTACTGTTCACATACAAGCCCGAAACCTCAACCCTAGCGCTAGGCGGGTTGGCTAGTAAATTTACACTTTACTGTTTTTGTACTAAAAAGATAAACAACCACAAGTCTAAACCCTAAAAAGTGTATATAGAAAACAGATTACAGATTCGGAAATACAGCGTACTAAAAACCAACATGATTAAAATGAACCCAAACCAAAGTTAACGAATACATACATATATAAAACCAAAATAATACAAATTTCTACTTTTACAGTAAGCGGCTACCACCTACTAAAACACTCATGTCAGTTGAGCAGAGCTCCATCTCCATCACTAGTGAAGAGGCGACCATAATATTTCAAATTACGAGGGTACCCAAATACACCACGCTTTTTCGTTTCAACCTATAAGTCCGATACCAAGTGTGATCGTTTATGGAAAAAGTCGAGACAATACAACAACAAGGTATTCACTTGATAATAGTTACGGTACAAGACCGATTAACTATAGGATCAATGTCAAGTGATTAGGATTTAACGTACTAGTGTATTTACTTTTAATTATAATAAAATAATTATAATTGTGGAAAGTAAAAGTAAATCACACTACAAGATTTTGTTAACGAGGAAACCGCAAATGCAGAAAAACCCCAGGACCTAGTCCAATTTTGAATACTCTTAGAATTAAGCCGCTATACAAAGAACAAAGCCAACTTCGTATAGTTGAGACCAAGTAACCTACCCCTAGTTACTTAGTTTCCTCAGTATCCAAGGGTCTACGACTGTCTGGTAACGCACATGAATCCCAAGACAGAAAATCATTATCTTGAGTTGCTTTACCGATGTAAAGTCTTAAGCACTCACTCCTTTTGATCGTCTTCCAAACAGTAAAGGAACAAAGTTGTTTGGTAACTACTCCAGTAATCTTTTAGAAAAAGATTCATTGAGTTTTGACAAACGCTCTTCCGTTTAAACTAGTAAACTACTTTGTCGGGTTAGATCAATCCAAATCAGTAACTTAGATTCGGATTCACAATTATCAGATTCGGATATTAAAGAATACCACCAAATGATAGTTGCCGATCTAAACGACTATATGATCAAATCTATCAAAGATAAATCAGATCTAAGTTGGATCCCAGCTGATCAAGATATGTGCACAAATCACGAGATATAAAAACCAATAAGAAAAATCTTATTGTCTTCAAATCTTCAATTGCCTTCTTATGTACCTACACACCACAAACTTGAATTCACTTATGATCGATCACACACAGAACGGAGTCTGTTAATAATGAATGATCATAAATTGTATTTAGATCTAAAAACAATTCTAAAGATCCCGTCAATACTTTGATCGAGTTTGAGTGACCCTTATGTCATAAGAGAAGGCTCTCAAGAATAATCAAACTAGGTACAATCAAAGTTTCAACAACTGTTAGTCAATCAAATCAATAATCGAAAACTAAAATAACAATGCAATTATCTAGTTTCCCACCAACGATACTCGTAGAGCTTCTTGATCCCACAAAAGTCTTTAAACGAGATGTCGTAAGAGATTTCGCCTAATTAGGGTACTTTCCTCTCCGAATAGACGGCTCCACCAGAAACAACACAAATGAAGTTTTCCTGGCTCTTAGGATAGTTTGCAAAAAATGCAAACTCAACTATTTATAGACCAAGGTTGTTTGGACAACAAGGAAATTCCAAAACCGGAAATATTCTCAAGATATGCAATAAGTACCTAATTTCGGTTTTCATATATCCAACTAATATCCAACCTGTAATTCCAAAATCTCTCATTAGAAAATATCTAATATTAGTTTAGCACTTAACTAATATAACTTTCCAAGAGATATGTTTTGATTTGCGGGAAAAACAAAAGCATATAATCGAAAATCTTAATTAAAAAATTCTCAATATTTCGGATTGGGATCACCTTGAGTATCAAGGAATATCTTTGAATAATAAAAGATAAGAATTATATTCATGTTCAAATTATGTCGACATCTGGAACTTTCCTATTTAGCAAACCCTAATTCCAAACTCACACAAAACCGTAATGTAATATGTGAATATAAAGGATCAATTTTTCTCTTGGGACCGGTTCTACCATGACTCCTAACATAGGTTAAGATCGTTTCTACCAAGTCTTCAAATATAGGTGGGGATCGGTTCTACCATGACTCCCAATATAGGTAAGGATCGGTTCTACCAAGACTCCCAACAATAGCTAGGATCGGTTCTACCATGTATCCCAATATAGGTAAGGATCGGTTCTACCAAGACTCTCAACAGAAGTCAAGATTGGTTATACCGTATATGCCAAACTAGGTAAAGATCGGTTCTACCATAATTCTCAATATAAGTCAAGATCGGTTCTACCAAAGTTCAGGTTCGAATTGGTCATCCAATAGATCTTCAATGAAAACCGGACCAAAACGCCTATTCATTTCTTTTCGTATATGTACTTCCTTTTAACATATGTAATCAAACATAGTTTCCTAGGATGAAATCTCACCTATATCCAATACACAATCAAGTAACGAGTTATATAGATTATGTCTATGTCGCACTTATAAAGTTCAAAAGATAAACGTTATACTTCGTAATCAAATATTCTACCTTGACACTTTGATCATTATGAAATGACCAAGTCTAATACTAAAGTATTAAATATAACCTCGCATGTTATGTTTTCAATATGAAACGAATCGAAAGCAACGATATGAATGGAAACAAGTAAAGTCACTATAACTAACTTCAAGTGGAAGGATGATGTCTTCATTGTAGTCGATACGTTTTCACGATCTTCAGAGTAATACTTGTATGTCTCAACATTCCTAGACTTTCTAGTCTAACCTAAACGAAGTTGACTCTAGTACATTTAATCAAGAGACTCTAAATGAGTTTTGATATTAAATATGACAACCAACCTTGACATAAAAAACGCTTGGTGGGTCAACCGAGCAATGCTCTAACAATATTAACAACCATTTCCTGCAAAAAAAAATATCATATACATTAATAAGGACATGGGATTATGATTCATAACTGACAAGTAATCCTCAAAGTGACCAAGTCAATGTCCAATCCTATTCTCTATGTTTGTCCTTTCATATACAAAAATGAACAAACCGAAGCTACCGTCTACTGACTTCGAAATCTTGAATCACAACCTAAACCCTTATATGCAGTGCACACATACACTATATACCGTTAGTGTCTCTATTCATATTTATACAAAAAATAGGAGACAATGATATCATATGCAAGTCCAAAATATTCCTTAAATCAGCGCCCATAAAGATATTCTTTTTTCCATGTTTCTCTGTGTGTTCTATAAGTGTATCACTTTAAGACGCTCCAGTATGAATCTGTAATTTCCAGCAAAAAATAAATCAAACAAAAAGATATGTCCATCTAACTAATATAAAGAATAAGAGTATTTTTGGTGAAGCCTTGGTCTAACCCTGATATAACTAATATGACCTTTAATATCAATTATCACTTCACATATATTTAAGGGTAAAAAAGTACATTAAATCAATATTTACATATTCAACCCTACATATTTATATATTAACAGAAACGCCTTAAAAATACATCAAATTTTTTAAAAATTTGATATTTTTTAATATACACACCGGATTTTTGTAAAATTATGTCATGTCCCAGCTAAGGGCCACCTGCTTCTGGGTGCCTTAATAACTATATTTCATTTACTGCTCTAGTTATTTACCGTTAAGTGCCGTTGGTAATTATTAGTTGGAGTCTGTGAGGATGGCGCGTGTGCCAATCCTGTCTTATTTTTATATTTCTTCTCTGTTGTTTGTGGCTGCTATCGAATTATTGAATCTTAAAACCCTAATTCCATTTTTATCTCTCTGTGTGACGATTTGAGTTGTTCTTGAGGCCAGTTTGTAGTGTAGATCACTATAATTGGTATCAAAGCACTCGATCTAAGTGACCTGTTACGATGGTGAACCAAATAGAGTTTGATGATCTTAACAAGAAGGTTACAGCCTTCATCAAAAATCAGGAAGAAGCTCAGGAAAAAGCAGCTGCGCATCTAAAGAGGCTAGAAGAAGTACAAGTAAAGAATTCTTCAGATATAGCTCAACTGGTGAAAACTGTTTCTGGTATTGGAGTTATCATAGCTCATGAAGTGGATAAAGCTATTAAGAAATCAGCACCAGATGAGGAATCTGTTATTCAACCCTCAGGATCAAATACTAATGGTAGATCGAACACAGGAGGTAATAATAACTCTATTTTTTCCAGCCAGTTTTCACATCATCATAAGCCAAAGGTTGATTTCCCTAGATTTGGAGGCAATAATCCCAGATCTTGGATTAGAAAATGTAAGAAATACTTTCAACTCCATCCGATGGATGAAGAACAAAAAGTACTTATGGCTTCTCTGTACCTAGAAGATAGAGCTGATGTTTGGTTTCAAGATTACCAGGAAGGTAGGGAAGTAATAATATGGGATGAGTTCATCCTTGACATCACCTCAAGATTTCAAGAGTTGGGTCATGATGACATTGTGGGTGAGTTCAACAAGCTGAGCCAAACTGGTACAGTACTGGAGTATCAAGAAATATTTGAAGAGATGAAGGCATTAATGATTGCCAAAAATAAATATCTCACTGAAGAATACTTTATTTCCAGTTGGATTAGTGGGTTGAAGGAGGAATTAAGGATAACTGTACAAATGTTTAGCCCAACTGGGTTGAGACAAGCCATTCATTTAGCCAGAATGCAAGAAGATCTTTTAGAGACTACTGCTAAGAGAAGTAAAGCTGCTAGCAGGTTACCTCCACTGCACATTCCTAATAATAATAGGGCCATTGTGACTTCTCCAAAGTCAAGTACTCCATCACCAAGACAAGGCAATATCACCAGTCCAAAGCTACCCCCAATTAAAAGATTATCTTATGCAGAAATGAGGTCTAGAAGGGAGAGAGGCTTGTGCTACAACTGTGATGAAGTTTTCAGTAAGGGACACAAATGTGCTAAGAAACAATTATTTATGTTAGTTGCTGATGAAGAAGACATTGCACAATCTGAAGAGGAGTCACCTGGCAGCTCACCCCTTATTCAAGAATTAGCTGAAGAAGATGTTGAAATTTCATTGCATGCTCTCTTAGGTAGCATCTCTCATAATACTATTAAAATTCAAGGAAAGTCTAGAAACAGAAAGTCACTCACCATACTGATAGACAGTGGAAGTACCCACAGTTTCTTAGATCCTGAAGTAGCTAGAGTAAGTGGTTATTGTATTGAACCTACTCCTGCATTCCAAGTAGCTGTTGCTGATGGAAATATACTATTTAGTAATGCTAAGTGTTCAAAGTTTCCATGGAGTATGCAAGGTCATCGGTTTGATTTTGATCTAAGATTATTAAGCATGGTGGGCGCCAAAAGATGTTGTAGCAAATATATTCCTACAACACTCCACGAGATTTGCCCTTGATGATGAGATTTCAGTCGCTGGATGATTCTACAATTTCCTCGAGATGCTTTGTTGATAGAATTTGTAATTTCTGATGATGAAATATGAATCATTGGGTGATTCAGTAATATTTCTCGTGATGCATTCTTGATGGATGAGAATTTTCCATCTACTTGGTGAATCAGCTTTCCTAAAGCTTTGGCTCTCCAAGAATTGTTGATGAATGAAAGTAGGGGGGGTATCTGCAAGGACACTCCGAAGCCTCAATGAGTAAGAGTTACTGCAGGTTTTCATGGGAAGAGAAGGATTATAAATGTGTACCTTTCCGGTTGGAGTTCCACCTCTATTTATAGGGTGTGGAGGAATTGTATCCAGTCCAATATTCATCTAGATACATTTTGACTACGTATCCGGACCAAATACTCTCCAGGTTCATCTTGGTCCAAACCAATTTACATTTTTTTTAGGGATCTCTAACCTCCAGGTTTGAATATGTGCATGGTATTACCAGTAAACTAATTCCCCCTTCTTTTAGGGATCTCTAACCTTCAGGTTTTACTATGTACTTGGTCTTACCAGTAAACTGATTCCCCCTTTTTCTAGGGATCTCTAACCTCCGAATTTGACTATGTACCTGGTTATACCAGTAAACTGATTCACCCCTTATTTTAGGGATCTCTAACCTTCACGTTTGAATATATACCTGGTCTTCTGGTGTAGAAGGATAATTGATGACAGGGCTATAATTATCCTTCCATATTTTTTGCCCAAGGCCCCAATACTTATCTTGGGTAGAATTATTGGGATGAGGCACTTGGGCCCATATACCAAACTATATGGTACAAACAAATTCTTATGGAAAATGTTGAAAGATCGTTTCCTTCAGCGATGACATGTTTCTTAGAATTAAAAGTGTTTATGCGAGTTGTAGCAAAAGCGAGCATAGTCATATAAACAGTTCGTGAACTTTTGCCATCCAAAATTGTAAAGATATATGCAAACTGGGCTTGCAAACCTCTTGGTAGTTCGCGAAGTCAGGCCACAGGGGTATGCAAACCGGGTTCGCAAACCTTCCACCATTCCCGAACTTATATGTAAAGGGTATGCAAACAGGGTTTGCAAACCTCTACAATTCGCGAAGTCAGATCTGAGGGTATGCAAACCTCCCCACATTCCCGAACTCAAACGCAAAGGGTATGCAACACAGGGTTTGCAAACCTCTATAGTTCGCGGAATCAAGATCGACTACTTTGCTCCAAACAGTTCATGCAATTCTCTCATTCTTAATTTGAAGCATTCCCAATAGCCATAAACAGTATGCACTGTTGAGCAATTTCTAAATGATCAACTTGAAAGAAAAATAGTTTGTGAACAATAAATTGTTCTAACTAAGATTTTAAGGATCTAAGAACATCCATTGCTCGAATCATATGCTTGAACTCGAAATTTCTTTTTTCTAATATTACATATACTAAAATCATACGCCATAGTCTCATAATATACATATGCCATGATTAAATATGATAGGTGAATCTTCGTATACTTCTTTGTTGATAAAGTTCTCATAAATGTCTTCGTTTGTTCTTCAATCTTTAATTTTCGAGGGTTATTCAGTGATGTCTAATACTCTATTACCATAATTTAATCCTAGTAGTAGGCTAGAAATCAAGATACTTTTTTTTTGCATCTAACATTGATAACAAGCTTAAGATAACAAAACTTGTGAGTTCGACCGAGCAATGCTCTAACAGTTTTCACTCATATTTTTTTAAGAACCTCTAAAGGTAATTTGGATTTTAATGGTAATTTAAATATTTTTCTTTTGTTTGAATTTTTTTTAGGATCTGCAAAAGGCAATTGGGTTTTCAATGGTAATTCAAAAAGAAAATTTGTGTGAAAAAGATTAAACAAAAAAGCTTGTGACTGATGCAAATGAGTTGAGATTCGGTATTTTTGAGGAAGTTGTAGGTTATGTGATAGGATTTAAGCTAGGTAACTGTTGGGCGAAAGAAAATGTGATTCATTATCATACATGCATATAAAGAAGATTTAAGTAACAATTTCTCTCATATATAATTCTCGGTTGGAAAGTCATACGATGAAATTAGTTGAGACAAACAAATATGGAATCCAAGTGTGTTTTGAAGATAAACGTTTTATGTTTTGGGGTTTAAAGCTGACCTTGAACCACATCTTAGACCAAGCACTATGGGGAAGGAATTCCCTTGGCTATAACTAGATTATAGCCACAAGCAACTGCTATGGTTCATGTGTTGGCTATAATGCGGGGAGTATACAAGCCTTGGTTAGTGAGTGGTACCAAATTGAGAAGCATTCGATATAAGAATAACTAACGGAAATAGAAGTTGAGTTTTCCTAATTGACAAAAACTCAGTTTCGGTAAAGTAATATTTTGGGTCCATCATTTAGGATTAGTTTTATGCTTTATGAGTGTTGGACCCAAAAACCTAATTGACGGAGACTCATTTTCGGTCATTATAAGCTAAAAAAATGCCGTTACACCATGGTAATGGTTTTTTGGTGGACATTCGCTTGGTCAAGGAAAACAAGCACGTCTGACCATATGAACGACATATAGTTCAGTTTGTAGTATGGGTATTAGTTCTTGTTATTTGTGCAGGTAAAGGTTACAAACTTACTATACCATTCTGGTTTTGCTTGTCTTTATTTTAGGTTTGGAAAGGAAAAAAACATTGAGGTACCTCGGTGTTGTGCATCATTCTCTTCCTGTGTCAATGGGCCTTCTCTTCCTTGGGGTGTGCCTTGTCCGGGCTCTCGTTCCGTTTTGCTTCCGCAGTGAACGCTAATTCATAACCGTTTTCTTTCTTTTTAGTTCCCAAAATATAATTCCTCAGGGCCAGAGGCGGAACTAGGATACAAGATTGGGGGGCCTTAAAAAATAAATTTTATGAACGATGCTAGGCGGCCGAAGGTCGCAAATTTTTTTGACTCGTTTTTCTGATCAATGGGAAAGCGACTAGGCGGCATTACCTACAATGGGATCTCAAAACAATGCCAACATGTCATGAAACATTATGCATACAATTTATACAATTTCGAAGAAGCACGAATACACGATGTATATTCCCATTCCTATATAGAAACCTCACTTACTCATAAAAATAGTTCCCCCTATCCACTCTCTACAAAGTTCTCTATAGACTGTAACCTAAAATAAATAAAAATAGAAACCATCCTCTGCTCCTTAAATGAAATCTTATTTCCTTACCTAGGTTTTCTTGTTTCTTGTCTTTCTCCCGCTCAAACTAAGAGGAAAAAAAAAGGTTTCTTTCTTCTTTCCGCATAAAATGGACTTAACTATACTCTTACCCTGGCTTGGCAATAGGTCTCTCTGGGCTTGAGGGTGATTGGGCTTAAATTTAATACCTAAGTAAGCAAAAAAGAATTTGGCTAGGGGTGGCTTCGGCCGGTCTTAGTCCAGGCATACATCCGGCCTTGCTCAAGGCAACCACCAACAAATGTCTTCGGATATAGGATCGCTTCGGTCATATCTCCATTAAAAGTTTAGCTCCGAAAATGGCTGTCCATTTTTTCCATTATGCAGCATCTCCCCGGTTGATAATTTCCTAGTGCAGACCAAATGCGGTGCACGGCAGGCAAAGGATGTCCATTTCTGGAGCGTGAAATTTGAATAATGCAAAGCTAAAATTAGAAACAAGGACGAATCAAACTTTCACACTTGTGCTAGCTTTTCCAATATTCCCTTTTCTAAACCAATTATACAGCTCTTTATGGTATTTTGACTCTTTGTGTTTTGTTTTTGCTGAATTCTTCTGAGTCCTGACTGATACCTCATTGTGTGGCATTCTTAGTCGTCTTCTTAAATGGTGTCTTTATATTATTTTTTTCTTCTTAAATTGTCTTTATATATAATCACACTAATCAGTAATCACTTTGCTAAATTATCTGATTAATTGTAATATTTTAAGAATTTTCAATGCTTACTCATCATAACATTCCAAAACAAAAAACAATTTGATGCAATACTAAAATTCTGGCCAAGTTTTAACTTCTCCCTAATTAGTGTGATTAACATATACGGAGTACACAACTTTTACCGACCTATCACTTGGTATGTGGATGGATGGATCTAAGTTTGTGTAGTCCACGGATCATGATATTTACGGCCTAAATACAACACATTTCTGAAAAATTTTATGGAAATTTTGGATTTTCTTATGGAATTTTTGTACGTTTCGAAGATACATCCCATCTGGTTCTTAACAACGGTTTAGGTTGATCAGTAAGTTAACGCTCCACGTGTACGGTGCTAAGACAGTACAATTAAAGCAGTATTTGTCATTACAATAAGAGTAATCAAAAAGTTAATGGAAGTTCTAATTAGATTAAGCATAGGTTAAATAGTTCAATATTACAGGTTGTCAAAAAGTTCAAATTATCTTGATACTTTAAATGTTTCCTAACGGCTTCTTTTAATTTAGGAGGAGACGAATCTGAATTCTGAAATTCTGAATGAATCTCTGTCAATGCAAAGGCTTTATACTTAATAAGATTATGAGTCATCAATATTCCTGTCTCAAGTTTTACCACAATAAACATATGATATTCGCTAGCGTGTACAGCTACATCACACAATAACCATGTCCGAACTATAAAATGATTTTTAACCGTTTGATGTATTTTATAATCTGATTGATGGCGACAAGTTGTTAATTGACTGCAGTAATTAATGAGTGGTAGATTTGCACGTAAAGTGTGGTTTGCACACAATGTACATTTTAAAGGGTCCTCTCTTTTAAGCATCTACCTTAAATTTACTTTGTGAACCCACTTTTAATGGGGGTCATTAAAATTGATTACAGAATTGGTGAGAACTTGCCATGGTAATGCACCATCATAGACTGCAAAAATGCACGTTGCTATGTTGATTGAAAAATTTCAAAGTGTAAAACCCCGAAATTTGTCTGAACAATGATGATGACGTAAGTATAATGTAAAAAAAACGCGTCATATCTGATGTTCAAAACTCGTCAGCACTTTAATTAGACGTTGGAAAATATAAACGGGTTCAAATATGCTGTAAACACTGGAACAAACATTAAGTTTTTATTTGGAACATCAGTTTTATTTGGTTTCGAGCTGGCTGGCCACTAGGCAATGACCGACGGACGGGGGAAACCAAGTCACACCACCGGTGGGGGTGTACGAAATCCAAAAGTTAAAAGAGAAAGTGACACATGGGAAACCAAGAACGAAAGTAGCTGAGTGGTGAAGAGCGCACCTCTAGTGGCATCATACAAAGAAAAACTCTTAATCTCAAAATTTGAAACAAGTAACCGTTAAGAAGCAAAAACTCAAAACAACTCGACTTTTCATCGTTTTGAAAGATCTAACGGCTATAATAAACTAGCCGTTGTATTGAAAAGAGAGAGTCATGTGTGTGCAGACATATATCCGTTATTTTCGTCTTAATTTTTCCGAAACTCATATATGTTTTTTATCCTCACCGAGTCTTTATTTTTTTTCTTGAATAAAACCAGTGAGAGAGAAACTCAAGAGAAGAAGAGACAGACACATAGAGAGAATAAGAGCAAGAGATACAATTTTTCATTGCTACTTGCAATGAAATCATCATCTGCCTAATCTCTCTATTAAAAATCAATCATCTTCTTTTATGTTTGAAGATTTGGGTTTCTCGTCATCGTCTGGATTGAAATTTTTTTGAAATCAGAATCTTGAGATTTAAGAAAAAAATCTAGGTTAGAAATCATAATAACCCTTGGTTTTGATTTGATTTGTGAACGATGAATAATTATCTGTTGTGGGTTTTGATCTTTCTTCTCGATATAACCTAATCTGGGTTATTTCTTAATTTTCTTTTTTGAATGATAAAATTTGAATTTTGAATCCAGTCTTGATGAATCTGATTTTTTTTCTTAGATAAGAAAAATGGTGAGATCGGATGAAAACAGTGTTCCTGGTGTCATTGGACCAATTAATAATAATGCCCAAGGTACATCCAATAATTTCTTATCAAATATTTTTGAATTTTCTTTTGAGCGGCATTTATTTATTTCCCCAAATTTAATAATTTTTTTTCTGATTTGGTCTTAAAAAGTTTGAATTTTAGGATTATCAGTGAAAACCCATTACTGATTTTGAACGATTTTCTTATTTTTGTTGTTGTTGTTTGAATTAAAAGGACTTCAAAGAGGCGTGATTGGAAAAAAGGTATCAGAGACCGGACATAATAGGACAGCGCTAAGCACAATTAATCGAAATATAATCGGAGGACCTCCTTATCAACAAGCTAGCAAAAAACCAGCATTATCCGAGTAAGAAAATTTCTGTAAAACCCCAATCTTCATAATGCAATTTTTTGTCTTCCGTTTTCATGTATTCTCTTATCTAAAACCTCAAACCCCCTTTATACAGAAACAATGGAATTTGTCACAATAATCCCCCGCATCGACCCATTACAAGGTCAGAACAAAACCCTTTGTTTCAAATTGAATAAAACGAATTTTGATTTTGATTGTTTTTTGGTTTTCCCCAAATGTCATACCTAGTTTTGTTGATTTGTTTTCCTTGTACTTGTTTGTGACTTAGGAAATTTGCGGCACAGTTGAAGACCACCAACAACCAATTGCCACCAACCTACCCGCAAGTTAAGCCTGAGCAAACCATAAAACAAGTTCCTTTTGTTGTTCTCGAAGATCCAGATGATGATTGTACAATTATTGATGTGGATGAGTATAAATCATGTGATGAAAACTTTGTGCCGATGTATGTTAAGCACACTGAAGCTATGTTGGATGAGATCGATCAAATGGTATGTTTCTTAAACCTATACTGTCAAGTACATTATTAGTAATGATGTTTATGAGAATGGGAATGAGTGTTTTATTGTGCCTAATGGAAGCATAATTTGATTTTATTAGGACGATGAAGAGGTCGAAATGGAAGATATAGCAGAAGAGGAAGTCATGGATATTGATAGCAGTGACAAGAAGAACCCCCTTGCTGTTGTTGAGTACATTGAAGATATATTTGCGCATCACAGGAATACTGAGGTTTGCCCAATTTTCAACTTAAAGAGTTTTTATGATGTTAGTAATCTGGAGGCAATGCTAGTGACCCAGAATGATATGCTTTTAGACTAGTATTGTGAATGTTTCTCATTACAGTTTGCCCAATTTTCAATATAATAACTTAGTGTTAGTGCTTTTGGAGAAATGCTGGTGACCCAGAATGTTAGGTAAATATTAACACCAACTCAAAATCATTGCAGAGTTCTAGCTGTGTTTCACCATGTTATATGGCACAACAATTTGATATCAATGAAAAGATGAGAGGCATTCTTATTGACTGGCTAATTGAAGTCCACTACAAATTCGAGCTCATGGACGAGACTTTATACCTTACCGTCAATCTTATTGATCGATTCTTAGAGCGAAAAACTGTTTTAAGAAAGAAGCTTCAGTTGGTTGGAGTGACAGCTATGCTACTTGCTTGCAAATATGAAGAAGTTTCGGTACCAGTTGTAGAGGATCTAATTTTGATATCTGATAAGGCCTACACAAGGAAGGAAGTCCTTGACATGGTAATTTGCTTAATTCTCATGTTCATCTGATTATATCTCCCTTGTATAAATTTCTTGTATCTGCTTCAATTTCAATGTAGGGTATAATTGGTCTAACTCTGCTATATTTACAGGAAAAATCCATGGTAAACACGTTGCAGTTCAACATGTCAGTACCAACCCCATACACATTTATGAGGAGGTTTCTCAAGGCCGCCCAACCTGACAAGAAGGTTTGTTGCAGCATTTCTAATTCTCAGTTATATCTGTGTAAAATACCCTATTGATTAAATCTGATTCGGAGTTTGATTTGAATCCACAGCTGGAGCTTCTTTCCTTCTTCATGATTGAGCTATGCTTAGTCGAGTACGAAATGCTCAAATACTCGCCCTCTCTATTAGCTGCATCTGCGATATACACAGCTCAGTGTACTATTAGTAGGTCTAAGCATTGGACCAAGACTAGTGAGTGGCACACCAAATACTGCGAAGATGAACTCAAGTAAGTTGTACTAATTTTTAATCCTGCCTTATATTAGTGTTTTGTGGTCGATTTATCAGATTAGTTAGATAGCATTAATAAACTGTGTTTAATCTCTTGTTTTGTTGTACACAGGGAATGCTCAAGATTGATGGTTACTTTCCATCAAAAAGCAGGATCTGGAAAAGTCACAGGAGTCCACAGAAAATACAGTACCTATAAATTTGGGTGTGCAGCGAAATCAGAGCCAGCTCTATTTCTCTTAGAGACTGAACTCTAGCAGGATGCAGAGCTATACGTTTATTAGAGGAGTGGAGTGTTCAGTGTTGGGTGAGAGTTTGTGAGGGAGGGTGAGGGCGCTATTGTGCAACAGAAGTTGCCCCTGGGGGATGAAGTCTTTATCGGTCCTAAGAACCTATGATTCTCAGATAGGTTTCTTTTGTTGCTCTGGAACATAGATATACAGTCTACTAGTTTTTCGTTTACTTGTCTTCTCTTGTCTTGTGGATTTTTGGACCCATAAACAATTTGGATCCTGTTTATCGATAATAAAATTGGATCACTTCTGTTGTTGATATGTATGTTCTGCTCTCAGTAATTATTTGTTCCTCTTTTTATCAAATTGAATCCTGCTTATATCGTTAATAAAATTGGATCACTTCTGTTGTTTTATCATTTTGAAGCATGTTGTTGATATGTATGTTCTGCTCCCAGTTATCTTAAAATGCTAATAACCTACCATAGTTTTCTCTGAGCTTTCGTTCAATTGCGACTGGCATCTGAAAATATGTAAGAGTTTAGTTTGCTGCAGGTATTTGTAACATACCATGGTTTCTGACAACATTTTCGCTACAGGTGAACTCCAGATATTTGACACAACTGCATTCACTACCAGGTGAGATCCAGATATATGAACAGAAAATCACTAAGTATGAAGCAAAGAAACCTTGGAATAGTATGTATCTGGCTTTGCATATGCCCATGTCAGTCTGAAGAAATGAAACCTTTGGATCACCAAGTACGAAGAAAAGAAACCTTGAAATAGTATGTATATGGCTTCGCAGTCAGTCTGAAGAAATAAAACCTTTGGATAAGTGAGGCAAAGATTGTTAAGAGTAATTCAGAATGTCTATAGGCAATGCAAGAATGCATGAAGAACAAGCTGTGTGGAAAGATTGGATAAGCAAGAAAAAGACTGATAGAGTAGTAATTCAAAATGTCACAAGGCAACATAACAATGTACCAAGAAAAAGCTGTGTGTGAAAAGATTGGATAAGCGGGTAACTGATTGGTAGGGAGTAATGTTAAAAGGCAGCATAACAATCTATGAAGAACCAGCTGTATGGAAAATGTCATATATCATGTTGTGCAGTCCCATCGATTCTTCACTCAGATTTACGCATCATTTATACACTGAAGAAAATGAGTTCAATCGAATCTTAGTTGTTTAAAAGTTCATGGCTATGTGCTCATCTAAGCTAAATAATTATATTTGTAAGGATGAAATTTGCAAATAACCAAGGTCAGATTTTACTCCTAAAAACCAACTAAAAATCCTAAGTAAAACTTTGATCACACACTAGAGGACCAGTTGTTCCCTCTTCAGCTTAGACCACTGACTAGTAACCACCACACACAAACGAAATTCTTACATTTTACGTTTACTTTCTTGGTGTGGGTCCTACCATTTATCAGTTACCTAACGATTTAAGCAAGGTTATCATTTTAATTGATGAAGAGAAAGAAACTTAAGAAGTTTGTTGACTGAGGAAATAAAAGACGTGATTACTGATTAGAAATGGAAAACATAGCAAATTTGAAAGAATGGTTTGGAGTTGTGGATTCAAACCACACAGGAAACATCACTGCTCCTCAATTACAGGTTCTTAACGAAAAACCCCTAATTTCCTTTTTTCTTTTTCATATTCTGATTTATGTTTTGGTTTTGTGTAAATTCAGAGAGCTTTTGCTATTGGGAATTTGGAATTCTCTATCTCAATTGTTCAGCAGATGATTAGGTTTGTATTTCTCTCTCTCTCTCTCTCTCTTTTTTTTTTTTTTTTTTTTTCATTCCTTGGATTGCTTTAGCTGAGATTTGATCGGATTAAATGTTTTCAGAATGTATGATTTTGATAAGAATGGAACTATGAGCTTTGAAGGTTAGAGAACACTTGATCAGTTTCTAGAATTTTGGAAGATACTCCTGAAAGTTTCTAACTTGGTTTTTGTCTTTTTCATTTTCTCAGAATTTGTTGCTCTCAACAAGTTTCTTATCAAGGTAAGAGGTAACCTAGCTTTGATATAGAGAACTAAATTGCTTTATAGGTAGTTCCTTTTGATTCCCGAGATGCTTTTGGTGTTGTTTTCGATGAATATGTTTTTCATTTAGTGTAAATGGTTTTGTAGGTTCAGCAAGCATTTGCAGACCTAGAGAGGTACTGCTTCTTAGTAATTGCTTATGATTGGATTTTTTTTGGCTTGAAATCTTGTGTTACATCTTTGTTGATTGTTGTTGCAGAGGTCGTGGATATCTTGGTACCGATGATGCTTATGAGGTACAGTATTTTTATGAGGCAGTATATCTTATCAATCTAAATAAACAAAAGGCTGCTGTTAATTTGCCTTAATTAACTCCATACGTAAGATATGTTTGTCGATGGACATATTGTACGGGTTTAGGGACTATGCCATAAAAATAGAAGAAAAAATAGGGTAAAGTAACTACCATATCTCATGGCTCTTTTGTCCACTTCAAATCAAAGAGTGCAAATGCATCGCAGTGCATGTGGACGGGAACTAACGGAAAGGCTTTTGGAATATGTGATGGTAGGTTCAACACAAATTGCTCAGTGATGAGATCCCAAGGGGTCATCCATTTGATGAGGCTGGCTTCTAGATGTTTAATTATTCAAAGTAGGTCTCCTTTGTGTACTTTGTGAACTCTAGTGTTACTTTAATGATTGGAATGTTCCAATTGATTTCTTGAAATGCTGCTCACAGTTCTTTCTTCATACTGTACGATGTAATAGACATACGTGAAGAAAGTCTGAACAAGTCAGTTTTCTCATCATTTCCCTTAACTGTTTCTGTTTGAAATGATGCCTCCAGAGGTGATTGTTACATTATCATCTCTGTTGGCATGTAGATGGACAACCAACCAAGTATGTGATCGACCTTTAACCAAGCATAACTTGGTGATGCATACTGTTCTGGTGTATAACATAGATTGTATTTCTTTTGCTCTTATTCCCTTTCTACTGCTTCTAGTAATTCCATTCAAGAGAACATGAGGCAAATATCCAAAATATGTTAATTTTATTTCCATTTTGTTATCTGACAGGCGTTGATTAAAGTTGGATTCTCGCTCGACTCTCCTGCTTTCTACACAGTATGTGAGGTAAGCTTTAATCTAGTCTCTACCCTCCGTAGCAGCTTTTATCATTTTGTCGGTCAATCAGCCTAAGAGAAAATCTAAGACTTTCATGAACTGCTTAGTAGCGATTGTGTAACCCAGCATTAAATAGGATATGAACCACTGTTTTTACAATAACCTCTTGAAGTTGCTGCTTTTTGACAATTTCAGAGCTTTGATAAAAACAAAAGTGGGAGATTTCGTCTGGATGACTTCATATCACTTTCTATATTCTTGCAATCTGCTCGGTATGTTCTCTAAAACTCGGTATGATGATCAAGCTTAGATGGTACACTTAGAACTGGGAATGTGTTCATGGCTTCACTGGAATATCGATGTTGCATGCGTTTCACAGATGCAGCCTAATTTGATCTAACCTACTTTTTTGTATGACATTCGATTTTGGGTGTAACTAGATGGATACCTTGCTTGTAAGATACGAAAACTTTTATACCATGCTACTACCTCTTACAAGAATCTAGAAATCATCTCAGTTTCTTGGTTCATGACTTCCTTTCTATTTCACAGGAATCTTTTTAACTCTTTCGATACAGCTAAACAAGGCCGCGTTACGCTTGATCTCAACCAGTTCGTTTACTGTGGTGAGAGATTTTTCTAAGCTGATGTTTGTATTCTAATAGCTCTTTCTTCCATGATGCATTCTTCAAACTCATTTATTAACAATGTAAAAAATAACTATTTTCTTGAACAGCTGCGAATTGTAGAATATGAAATCATAGAATCTGCATTTCCAGAAAGATCACAACTGCTGGCAGAGAAGAACATTATTCTTTTGGTGTGTGTGAGTAATTGTCAAATTCTATAACAAAAGCATTTAGGAGTTTCAGAGAAATGCCAATGATCGAGATTCGAGCCTTTCCAGCATGTAAAATGCTAATACAGGGTGCACAAAGTCTCTGAAGGGTGTCCCATCCAAGCATTGCCTTAAAGGTTGAAGGGTGGAACCGATGTAAAACACTTGTCGTTCTGTTGCAATATTGAATCCATTAATCAGGTTCCAGCCCAGTGCTAGATGGATTCAAGTTTGCTCTTAGTGTTGCTTGATTGTGTTATGGTTCACAGAATTAAACTTACAGAAATTTGAGGAAAATTTATGATAGATGAGTTCTTGGAGGGACTCAAAACCACCATCAAACACTTGTGTTTCAATCTAAATTCATTGTACATTCAACACCACACTTACAAGGTAACAAGAAAACTCTGCACTTCCGGGTGCACCACTAACACGTTCCAAATTTATATTTGTGCACACCACTGCTAATAAACAAGACCTATTCAAACTACAGCCAAGGAAAACACTATTCAAATTTAATGTGATCATATCATGACTTGTAACAGATTGACCATGCAACTACTACGACAATCTCCACATTTCATGATAAACAGTTTCTGTGCTATTTCCAAACACAAATTTTATTATAGTCCCAGTTGCACATATTGTATATTGCAATTAAAAATAATATAATACACATCTCCGCTGCTATCTCTGCCCAGCCCTGGCATTTGAAGCTTTAAGAAATTGGAGTTAAGGTAAGGCCAAACCAGATTATATTAGTCAAATTTAAACCTTATCTGGAGATATGCGCTCAATTGACACGCAGCATTGCACACCAACGATAGAATAAAAAAGAAAACGAATCATATTCTTGTCTCACTACCACCACTTTATCAGGATAATGAAGGTCCTTTTTCAGGAACCTTTTAGGTGCTAGGAAGTCTCAGTGGGACTTCCCCTTTGTTGGCCTTGATACAGTCTCTAGCCCCTACCGAACAAGTGGAACCAAAAAATAAAAAGGGCAACCCGGTCATCTTTATTAAAACAGTATAAAATTACAGAGAGTCATAGACAACCATAGGTTTGAATTTCCACAGCCCCATTTTCTCTCCCTAAAGAACCAATTCTATTATCTCTTCATCTTATGATAATGTTGTCAAAGGATAAGTAAATGAATTTCTAGGGTTTTGATTTTGATTTTTTTAATTCCATATCTTCTTGGGGTTTTGATTGATTTCCTGGAGTGAATGGCTTGTTTAAGAGAGGAAAGAAGTAGTTGTTTATCTGAGTGTGTAGTTGTTGTTGAGAAAGAAGAGGTAAAAGAAGAGAAAGAGAAGATGATGACAAAAACAAGGCCCATAGTTCATTCTGCTTCAAAATATAGGGAATATCGATTAGAGAAAGTTTTTCCTGTTTATGCTATGGGAAATTTGAAGTTAGATGATACTAATTCCTTGACTGATAATATTACTGTAACTGATCCTATATGGGATGCTGTCAAAACAGAGGCAAAGATTGAGGTAATTTTTTTTTAATATTTTTATTGTTTTGATTTTTATTTTGCATGGAATATATTGTGAATTATTAGTATTTTTTTTTTTTTATATGTGCTGATCACTCATTAGAAGTGAATTTTAATCATAATGACTAAAAGTTAGGAAATTGATTAAGTTAACAAATGGTATCATAGTCATAAACCTGGACCACATACATCGAGGGACAAATGGTAGGCCAATAGTACCCCCACGTTAAAGTTTTCATGTCTGATGCTCAAGGTAGCGCCGCACGTGAAGAGGACTTTTAAGAATGAGTATGTCTTGCAAATGGTCTACTCGGTTCATTGCTATTTGGTTTTGAGCTAGATGACCACAAATTTTAACTAAAATGAAAGTTTCTTTTTCTAAGTAGTTGGTCTAGATTGTTTGTTACTCAACTGTATAGTGGAATTTAATGTGAGGATTGAGAAAATATTGATATACTGTTGATAAATTTTCAGGCAGACAAGGAGCCAATTTTAAGTAGCTTTCTGTATGCAAGTGTTTTATCTCATGATTGTTTGGAGAAAGCTTTGGGGTTTGTTCTGGCTAATCGACTACAGGATAACATACTCTTAGCAACACAATTGTTGGATATATTTTACGATGTTATGTTGCATGATAGAGGTATTCAACGCGCAATTCGCCAAGATGTGCAGGTGATTTCATTGCAATCCGAAAGGCATCTGATTTTCACCCGTGCTTTTTTCAAGAAATTCTGGTTAATGCTCTTAAGGTTGTTGTTTTAGTGTTCTTTTTTTATTTATAAGAAGATTTGTTGTTTCAGGCTTTTAAAGATAGGGATCCGTCGTGTATGTCGTATTGCTGGGTTTTGTTATATCTAAAGGTAAGCCTTTTGGGCAGTGAAAGCATATACTTTACAGCAGTTACTTGCATGCATTTGCTCTTGTGCTTACCTAAAGGATCATCTTTTGTCCCTTTTCATTTCTTTCAGGGTTACCATTCCTTACAGTCATACAGAGTAGCTCATGCTTTATGGAACAAGGGACGTAAAGTTTTGGCCTTAGCTTTACAAAGCCGAATAAGTGAGGTATTCTTTGACCTAAATCCCCTGGATGACCAAATACCAATTATGTTCATTGCATGCAATTGTATCTTCTTGCTTTTAATTTATCGTATTTTCATATGTTTGGTATGTAGGTTTTTGGAGTTGACATACACCCAGGTATAATTTATCTCTCTCTCTTTCTCCTGAACCCATGTACAGAATTTTTGTGCCTAGAGTCATCATATTCTTAGTTTGTCAACCTTTTCAAAAGCATCAGTAGAAGTAGTTCAGGTTTTGATGACTTGATCAGAACTATGTGACTTCTCTTTATTCAGTGGTCTATGGAGATTTGGAATTTCTTCATTTACTAGCTTTCAGTTTCTGACGTGATCTGATATGAATTTATCAGCTGCGAAAATAGGGAATGGCGTATTATTGGATCATGCGACGGGTGTAGTTATTGGTGAAACAGCTGTTGTAGGAAATAGAGTTTCATTGATGCAGGCAAGTAGAAACCTTTTTGCCCATCACCAGTATCGTTCTATGAAATTGCAGTAAAATTCTGTACTTGCAGTGTGACCGCTGTTGCACGTTGACTTTTTGGAAGTTTTAATCAGATTCTTAATCACGACATGAACAGAATGTGATGATGTTTTTTAGTTCACACTGTTGTCAGTGGCATTCTTATCTTAAAATCTTTCTCTAGTTATGTCGGGGAAATACTGTTGGTTTGGGATTTTTATTCCGATATTCTGATGGTCGTGACTTCTGTGCAGGGTGTTACATTAGGTGGAACAGGGAAAGAAATTGGGGATCGTCATCCGAAAATAGGCCAAGGTGCACTAATTGGAGCTAGTGTAACTATACTTGGTAATATTAAAATAGGTGAAGGTGCTATGATAGCTGCTGGTTCGCTTGTGCTAAAGGATATTCCAGCACACAGGTATGAAGAATAACATATCCTGTATTTATTAAGTATCATGTTAGTTAGCAAACTCTGTTTTTAAGTTAAAATTACTGTTGAATATCATCGAGGATCACTTGTTTGCGTTGGTAAGCATATAAATGACTCATGTTGTAAAGTGTGTCTATCGAAATCAATCTTACTTCTTTGATCTGTTTTGGCTCTTAGCATGGTTGCAGGAATACCGGCTCAGGTGGTTGGATATGTAGAAGAACAAGACCCATCTTTGACTATGAAGCACGGTATATTTATGATATTTGAGTATCATTGTAGTAGTAGCATATGTATCATTGCCCAAAAGTTAACTTGGTTGATTGTTGATGTGAACAACACAGATGCTACGAAAGAATTTTTCCAGCATGTAGCTGCTGCAAATTCACTTGATGGAAGGTCTAGTGGTGGTGGTTAGTTCTCTCTAATACTTCATTCCTCTCTATTTGAACTTGAAGCTCAAAATCCCTATACATGATACGCTGTTTTTATTTTTGCGGTATCTGTTGTTTGGATCATACATGATACACGTCTGGACTCTCACAAAGACCAACTTCTCTGCTTGCAGGCAATTCGAAATGAGGAGAAAGAACAGTATGACAAGGCCAGCTCGAAGATAAACTATCTGATGTTATAAGTGTCTCCTTTCAAAAAGTGAGATCATTGCAGTTGTATTTGAAGCTCGACCTCAGCAATAAGTTAGGAAACCTTAGATTGCATGTTGTCTGTGATCCTTTTTCTATGTGACTAGAAAGATGTAAAACCATGATCCAGTTATAATAATCCAATCCAAAGTTTCTTCCTGTTTTGTCTGGGTCAGATGACTCGATCATTTATAAGAGAGAATAATAATCGTCAAAAAAATTCCGTTGCTATAACAAAAACAAAAAAGAATTCCGTTGACGGGACTTGAACCCAGGTCTCTCGGGTGAGAGCCGAGTATCCTGACCACCTAGACTACAACGGAGTGATTGCTAACATCTTTAATAGTACAAGGCAAATAGAATATTTCCAAGGAAGCTAAGGTACAAGGCAAATAGAATATTTGGGTGCAACAACATATGCAGATTCAATAATAGATGCAGAAGCACAAGGTTTGTATACAGCTATGCCCGGGCTATAAAAATTAAGCTGGAAAAAGTTGTATACGTATCAGACAATTTTACTCTCGTCAATGCTATTAATGGTGCTCCTTCATCAATGCGTCAAAATTTTCTCTTGTAAAAACTGTATAATCAGAATGTCTACTCTTGTTAAAGCTAGGTGTGTGTTTATAAATAGAAAATGTAATAAACAGGCGGACGCCTTAGCTAAACTCGCTACAAGATCTAATGTAACCAAGGAATGGGAGCAGTTTCCTTCTGAGGTTGTTACAGAAGCATCTCATCCCTTCATGTAACATTTGTTTTCTATGAAAAAATTGCTTAAAAAAAAAGTGATGATACATTGTATGTGATGACAAAGACCATATATGAATAATTGAAGGGAAAATTTTACAGTTTGAATAAAAGAAGACATCTTATCCACTATTAGTCACGCAATAATGGGAATGCTCTAACAAAATTCCATAGTGTAGTGTAAAAATATGCAAATAACTAAGAGTCTGCATGCCTAACCTTCACATAATGTAGTGATCTTCTTAAGATGCCAAAAATTTAGCTAAGAATTCCAGAAGACCGATCATTTATGCAGTCCAAAATTAGGGACTCTATTGCTGAACTTTGAGGACAGGAAATGCGATAACATCACGAATACTGGCCGAGTTTGTCAGAAGCATTACTAGCCTGTCAATTCCAAGTCCCTGCGCACATTTTTGCGGAGACCATTAGAAGTATTCGTATGATAAACAGAGTTCTCCCTCTCTCTTTACCAACATAATAAATATAAACTTATAAATTAGAAGTACTCAATTCCAGTATTTTGCAGACCCACTTTATAAGTGCATCCAAAATACCTTCGATCACCCAACTGGTTAATCTTACTCGGTCAAAGAATGGTGATTGTATGATGCCAGAATCGTTGTGGCTGGATTATGCATGTTTAGTGGCCTATGCAAACGTGTAAAAAGGGTCTCTGAAATGATTGTGATGCAAACTAAACGGGAGACTAGTATAAAGAATCAGAATGTACACCTACACAAAGTGATGGGTTTCTTATGCCCCTGCATCACAAAGTTAGCATGTACATGATAGCCAAGATAAATGGCATACATACCATTCCAGAAGCGGGTGGCATTCCATATTCCAAAGCTGTCAGAAAATCTTCGTCTAGAGTGACTTCGTAAGATTCATCATCGTTTTTCTTTTCTCTTTCTTCTACAGAATCGGTATGTAAACCACTTGCTTCTCTTTTCTCATTATGCTGCTTCACTTGTTTTTCTAAGCGATCTCGCTGCCATAAAAGAAAAATCAGCATACTCAGTAAACAAAAACCTATGTAAACAAAAAAAAAAAAAAAAAGTTAAACAAGGTAATAAAGATTTTGACTTCAGAATCCATTTTGGCCAGAAATATAAATTGTATTAATGAAAGAAAATCTACTATGTCTCCATGAAAATGTGATTACCTGATCCAAAGGATCTGTCAACTCAGAGAACGCATTGGCAAGTTCACGACCACAGATGAATAATTCAAATCTCTCAGTCAAACCAGCTTTACTAAAATATAAATAAATAACGGAAACTTTAGTTAGTACACCTCATGTGGGCTAAGATAATTCATATTAACAGTAGTTTGAAGATATGGATGTACAGCTCGGTGGGCTTAACAGTAACTTATAGTCCGAATTTTTTCTTCTGTGTCTCACCTCTCTATCAATCTTAGAAACTTAACCAAATTACAAATATAATCTAGGAATACTTAATACCTTCTATGTGGTTTAGCAAGAGGTGATATCTCGACTGGATAGTCTAAAACAAATGTTGGCTGCAGGAGTGTTGGCTCTACAACAGTCTCAAAAACCTGTATCAACAACAACATTTACGAGCTCAGAAAGATTTATTGCAAAACGCAGGGACGGAGCCAGGACTCGTACGCTATGGGGTCAAATGATTTTTTTTTCTGACGTACATTAAAAAAAAACGAATCCATATGATAAGCTACAATTTTAAATAATACAAAGGCTCGCATGGTATAAAAACTTACCACTTTTGCGATAACACCCATTCGGACTACGCCAATTTCGGCTAAAAAATTGTGCACATTGATGCTAATAGCCGATATATTGCACCCATTAATGATAAAAAAAATTAATTTTACTATTATTTTTTGCACCCACAAAACCCAAACCCTCTTTACCTGAAACTTAGAATTTAGAGGGTGCAAGTGACCCCACTTGCACCCCCCCTTCCCTCCGTCCCTGACTAATCGTTCTAAAATGAGTATAGAGAGTCGAGGAAAAACAGATACGGATACATGTAAACGTTAAGGTAACTGCAAGAGCTCTAAAAAGAAAATCTTCAACTAAAAGACAAATTTCAATGGTAGCAAAGTCCAACCTCATTTAGAACGTGGCCAACAGATGAACAAGCTTCTATAGAAGACCTATCCTTGATCTCAAGTGCTTTAATAGCAACTTCTTTAGCTACTTTAACATCATTTCCCAACTCATTAAAGTCAATCCCAGTTGCTTCTTTCACGAGATTGTGCATGCTTTCCCTCCTCCAAGGCCTTTCTAGACTTATTTCCAAACCCTACAAGTGATGAGTGCAGATTTATTTCATAAACCATGCCAAAACAATTAAAGGTATGCAGAATATTTAAAGCAATTAGATAAGTAGAAATTAGGCCCGACTGAAGTACTAGTTCCACTCATTTGCAGCTTAATGTGCTTGCGGTTCTGATCTAACTTGATCTTTCCAGCATAAAACAACAACAAGAAAGGAAAATTCGGTGGAAGTGTATGTAACCTGATAATTGACAGTAAGCTTCCCCTGAACTGCAAGAGCACATCTAACAACGATTTCCTCCGTCATGTTCATCATGCTTTGGTAGTCTGAATATGCTTCATACATCTAAGAGTTAATGATCGCCATCAAAACGAGTCACCATGTGAGTGATGTAATCCAAAACTTAGAATCTCTCTGTGGTAATTAAAATAAAATAATGTCACTAAGATGAGAGGTACCTCAATAGTGGTAAATTCAGGATTATGACGGGTTGAAATGCCTTCATTTCTGAAAATTCGTCCAATTTCATATACTTTTTCAAATCCTCCGACCTATAAGTTGCAAATGAGTATGTTAGACATTCAATAGATTGAATAACATTTCATCGAGCATCATTCTAGAAAGTACATGCCAAGCCAAGATATCAAAATGCTCACCAGCATTCTCTTTAAGTGGAGCTCAGTTGCAATTCTCAAATAAAGATCCCTTCCAAGTGAATTATGATATGTAGCAAATGGTCTAGCTTCCGCCCCACCAGCTGCTCCCTGATTGATAAAAAGAATAAAAAATGATCAGTTTGCTTTTCTTACAGGAACAGCAAAATCACCTATCAATTTAGGATGCAACTGATATCTGCTAGGGTTCCACTGTCACTCATCATGATCATCAGAGTCACTAGTTGAAACATACTTTCTCGTATTTCTCTATTTTCACTACATAAAAGCGAGTTAGAATCAGATAGTACTTCAACATGATCTGAACTTAGATGCAACTTGAAACAACCATTAATGGTTTAGTACCTTCAATTTCTTCGGTGTAAGTCTGAATACCATCTTGACAAATTCAGTCTTACATAGATTCTTTCGGGCGTACATATTCATGCAGCCACTTAATCAGTCAAATCAAGGAGTAAATCAATAAACATAACTAAAAAAACTTGCCTGTAGAACTGGAGTTTCAACTTCAATGAAACTAAATGATTCCACTGTCTTTCGTATCTCTGACACAATCTACATAAAATCAGCATGTCATGATACAGAAGTTGTTGTAATTAAAAGACTACAATTTGAAATGAAGAATGAGTAAGGCACACATGAATTCAAGTAAATAATATGTAGCCATAGATGGCCATTGTGATCAGGAAACCAGATTTTCCTGATTGAGTTGTACTAGAAAATGTATTCTTCAAAATAGTAACCTCTTACCTTGGCTCTTGCCCTGAATATGTCAGCTACCTCAGGATTTGCAATCATGTCTACATACCTAAAAACGAATATGGACAACAAAGTCGAAAAGCTATTAGAAATTGCCAATCATCACTAGCTATTGTACCGCAACAAACTCCCAAGCATCTAACCACTAAATCAATACTCCCTCCGTACCACATATATAGGCGGAATAAACAAAATCTCTTAGATTAAGAAACTTTCTTGATTTTATACATTTCTATGTTTTTTCCTGTTTTACCCTTAATTATATTTCCAATGTTAAAGACATACACTCAATTGTGATGATTCCTAAGCAAACAAATAGGGGTAGTAGAAGTAAAAAATCGTTTTGAAAATTGGACTCCACCTATATAGTGGTACAAGGAAAAATGAAAATTCCGCCTATATAATAGGTACGGAGGGAGTATTATGTTAACTGTAGGACCGCTCTAGTTCTTCTCGTGTACAAAAATAGGATATTTTATGACCGTGTACATAAATCTACCGGATATGCCACTCGTAAAGGGAAATCATACTAGTATCCTGTTCCCGTAACTTACAGTTGGCAGTAATACTTCTTTGCAAATCTAAAATTACAATTATATTTGAACAAACTCACCTTTGACGGTAACGCTTATCTACATCTGTTAGACCATGAAACTTATCAGGTAATGGGAGAAGAGATTTTGTGAGGAGGGCAAATGAACTTATGTAAACAGAAAGCTCTCCTGAAACAAACATGAGATGAATTAGCAATAATCTTAATTGAAAACAGACTCCAATGTCAGGAATAAAAATAACTACCTTCTCATGCTTTCACATTCAAATGCTATTAGTTCGTCCTTTAAAAATCAATATGTGCAATGACATCTACCAAATGACCAACAAACGTCAGACACAATGAATCACCTTTCTCTGTCCGCTTTATTGAACCACTTGCACCTAATATATCACCGATATCCACAAGCGTCTTTAACTGATCAAACTGATCTTGCAGAAGCTTTTCCTTTTCGCAATAAAGCTATAATTAGGAATGCATACAGAATCAATATAGAGGCACCCGTATATTTAACAAGCAAAATGCACACAAACGAGTACTAGTTTCAACGTACATAGACAGGAAGCCCCGGAATCATACCTGAATTGTCCCAGAATCATCTCTTAGTGTTAAAAAAGCAAGCTTTCCAAAAGCTCTACGAGCAATAATTCTTCCAGCTATTGACACCAAATCAGCATCTTTACTCGACTCTTCACCATTACCTAAATTCTTATAAATTTCTTGAAGTTGACTAGCAGTATGAGTTCTATCCCATCCATAAGCATAAGGTTCATGACCTTTAGTCCTTAATTCTTCTACCTATATATAATTCACACATTTAAGCAAACGCCCAAGTAACCAATTTCATTCTAGAGAAATAAAGCTAGAATTTGAAATACCTTTTTGAGACGAATAGCTCGAATAGAATCTCTATCAGAAGTCGATGATGATGAAGAAGATGACCTTCTTCGATTATTGCAGTCTGAAACTACTTTAGTGGTAGTATTAGTGGAAGGGGTGGGAGAAGAAGAACAACACCTGAAAGAGATGAACTTAGTGGACGTGGTTTTAGTAGTTGCAGAGGCGAAACACATGAAGTGTTTGAATGGACTTGAAGATAGTCTCCAAACCTTAAGCGCTTCCATTGTGTTTCTCTGTCAATTATGTCAATTTCATCCAATTGGCAAAATCAAAACTCAAATTGAGTAAATCCAAAACAAAACAAAAACAGAGGATCAATGAAAAAAAGCAGACCTGTTCAACTCAGTACTCGGATCACTTACACACTCAGTGAGTCATCACTCTTCTCAAAACAATTTCTTTTCTTCACTGTACAGATACCCACTGAAAAACCTTAAGCATTTCAATCAAAAAATCCATAAAGAAAAAACAACAGATATTTAGTAATGTGGTGTTAAAGAGAGAAAGAAACTGTAATGAAATGTGGTGGTGGTAGTGGTAGCTGCTGGTTCTGTGAGAGAGAAGGCTAAAGTGGTGGTTGTGAACACAATTAGAAGAAAGCAGAATGCCTAATTTCCAAAAAGCCCCAAAATTTTTTTGATTTCATAAAACCCTAGTTTCAATTTTGTATCATTCTTATACATTAACATAATAATCAAAGAAGAATAAAGAGAGAATATCATACAACTTACCTATTTTACTGGTTCAAGAACAAGTAGAAGGAGAAGAAGAAGCAGAAGCTATGTAATGGTGCGTTGAGAGATATGGTGGTGAATATTTTTCCTTCACTGTAAAATAGAGAAAGTGAAAATAGAGAATAGAATGTGAAAAAAAATGAGAACAGTTGTATCAAAATGGACGGCTATGATTAGTTATTTATATATATAATATTAATATTGTTGTTTTGTAAATTAACACACGTTAAAATTTGAAGCGCACCTTTTTGTTCTAGTTGGCGTGGGATATCCAACAAGAAAGTAGAACCAGAGAGAAACAAAGAAAGACAGAACTAGGGTTGCCATCATTCTCAGGTCAAACTCTTCAATCAGGTTTTAATCATAATCATCAAATTATCTCTCTTTAATTAAATTATTACTCTTGAAATTTCCAATTTATATTAATCTGTGATCTTTCTTTTAATAGAGCTATTAATTTGTTTATGGAATTCTCGTTTGTTTGTTCGAATCAAGGTTTAAGCTCGATTGATGGTACAACTTCATGATCGAATTTAAAAAAAAACGTCTCAATTGATCGAAGAGATCGAATTTGATTTCTTTAATGTAATAAGAAAATTTTGGACCTTATCTGGCAAAGGCTATTCATGTGTAGGTTGAATTTTGAATTACTAGGGTTTCTGAGCTAAACTTCTTGTTGAGAGAGTCTACTGAACAACCTAGATTTCTGTAGGAAAACGTGATACATAGAGTCTGCTCAATTTGCTAGAAAAATAGTTTGGCTCATTTTGAGCTGCATCTGCTAGGATTTTTGGCTTTGAGCTTCACTTTTCGTACGTTTCTAGGGAAACTGTATTGTGACAGCTGAATTTGGTACAAACACCATTTTTAGTATTTAATGAAATTTTGAATTCTCCTATTTGTGGACTTGTTTGTCATATGTGATTATTATTTGATTTGTGATTCTAAAGCACCAAGCCATATTTTGTGTGCGTATACAGGTTAGTACACTGATACGATTAAACCTTAGCTTCTGCTACTGGAAATTCAAGTTCTCAAACTCGATGGTAAATCAATTATGAATTATGCTGGTTATGTTTAAGAATCTAGACCAGTCGCCTGTGAATAAAGCTGATGGAGATCATCGAGTACCTTCACCAGACTGCCCTGTCTTATAATCCACCACCATGGGCATCAGTTACTGCTGGAACCCTTGTAGTTATCACTCTTATTCTCTCGATGTACCTTGTTTTCGATCACCTCACATCGTACAAGAACCCTGAGGTTTTCTTCATTCTATTCCTCACTTGTGCAGTAGATTTGTCATTTTATTTTAGCATTCAGAGAATAATATGTTTATTGATTGTTTCTCACAGGAGCAGAAGTTTTTAATTGGTGTAATCTTAATGGTCCCTTGCTATTCCATTGAATCGGTAAAGTCTTTGATCTAAAGCATATCATGTGAAATCTGTACATGTATCATATAGAGAAACACAACATAACTACTGTGCACATATTGGTTTTTCTCAACCTGTTGTTTAAAATGTCACGTAAGTTTATAATGGCTGTTTACATGCACTTCAATTGTATGTCGAAGCATTTGATTATACAATTTAAAATCACCACTAGTTTCTGGACGGTGATGCAAAAATACTTGTGTTACAACAATACGCCTAAAAATAATAATCTGCCGTATCGATACGTATTTACACGGATACACGTACTAATACTCCATTACTTCAAGATACAACTCAGTTAGAAAACTTTGACTAAATATTAGATATCAACAGCTGTCAAGAAAAATCTCAATACCTTAATATTAGAAAATTTGGATATTTTACTAGATGAGAAGTTTTAACTATAGTGACAAAATATTAGTTCCAAATCTGTCCACTGATCTTGCTCTAGACTTTCTTCCTTCTTATCCAGACTTTTTCTCTCTCCAGTGAGGTTAATCTTACATATTATATTTTAATCATGCAAACACATGTATGTATTTTGTTAAGTTTCTATCTTATATATAATATATTTATGTTAGACTACTGATCAATATTGAGTATGCCGTATCGCCGTATTTTAGTTTTTCAAGTTGGTGTAGCATAGTAGCATATTGGTATCTTGTATCCGATACCGTATCCGTATCGTTGCAACACAGAAAAATACATATTCTTGTATTTGTTTTCTTTTCTTTTCCTTGACAAGCCTATTGCAAAAAAATTTAAGAGCTTAGAAGAGTATATACGTGTCGCTTCGTGAAGTTATTGGCGATGCATGTTTTACTTTAAATTGCATTACTTTTGTTTTTGTTGAAATACCATATTAAGCTATGTTTTCTAATGAAAAGATTCATTGTACAGTTTATATCTTTGGTGGAACCATCACTTAGTGTTGACTTTGAGATCCTGCGTGATTGCTACGAGGCTTTTGCCATGTACTGCTTCGGACGGTACCTTGTTGCCTGCTTGGGTATGCCTCTGGAAGCTTTTTGAATTGGTATTATAGTTTAACAGAAAGAAATGCACTCAGTAATTTATTAAATAGCAAGACTTAGTGTAGATGAGCACACTGAAGAATATATTTCATTTAATTTGTTTTACATATATGTGATTCGTTGCGTAGTCTTACTCTCTTACATGTTTCCAGAGTAATCAAGTTTTTGTAGCCTTTTCAAGTCCTAACTCTTTCTTTATCCTCTTTACAGGCGGAGAAGAAAGGACAATTGAGTTCATGCGGAGAGAAGGAAGGGGGGCGGGTTCAAAAATCCCCCTTATACAACATAGTCTTAGTCATGAAAAGGGAATTGTCAAGCATCCGTATCCTTTCAAGTTATTCTTGAAGCCGTGGAAACTAGGTCAATGGTTCTACCAAGTGGTGAAGTTTGGTATTGTTCAATATGTATGTTCACCTTTAGCCAAAGAACTCCAGTCCTTTTTTTTACCGGGCATAATATGCTTCTGTCTCTGTTAACAAGTATGTCATGGAGACTTGTTTTTTGTTGTTTGTTTTCTTTGCAGATGTTAATAAAGACTTTTACTGCGATTTTAGCAGTTATTTTAGAAGGCTTTGGGGTCTATTGTGAAGGAGAGTTTAAGTTAAACTGCGGGTAAGATTGGGTTAATAATTTGGTGTGTGTTAAATAATCCTTTTCTTTATTCTTCTTAGCATATTTTCAGTTATAATTGGGTGCCATTTTCTTTTGTTAGCTGGGAGTCTTTATTGCTGAAAGTCTGATTGGTTTTTGCTCAACGTTTTAGGTATCCTTACATTGCAGTGGTCCTCAACTTTAGTCAATCATGGGCCTTGTACTGTTTAGTACAATTTTATACTGTTACTAAGGACGAATTGGCACACATAAAACCACTGGCTAAGTTCCTGATGTTTAAATCAATTGTCTTTTTGACGTGGTGGCAAGGTATAGCAATCGCCCTCCTATATCAGCTAGGTTTATTCAAGAGCCCCATAGCTCAAGGTTTGCAATTCAAATCAAGCGTTCAAGATTTCATCATTTGTATAGAGGTAATTTGTGTTACTGATTCTCTCCTTTCTCCCAGTATATTTTATGCACCACTGAGTCAAAATGTCAAATAGGAAAAACTACTCTTCCTTTATGGTAAAATATTTATGCTATATGTGTATGGTGATTTCTAACAATTGCTTGCTGATAATATCATTCAATCATTTATATTTACTGATACTTCTCGTATACATTATGTCCCATTATCTTCTTCCACATATTTTGTATCTACCACTACTATAAAATCGTCAAAGTCACATAGATAAATAACATAATTAGCTTTGCAAGTGACCCTTGGTTGAGCTGATTAATCTACATTACCTGTATTGGAACATCTCTCCATATGATTGACTTTGATTCAAGAAATTGGAGTTTTAACAAGTTTTTATATCTTCTTCCAGCACAGATGGCCATTGCTTCTGTAGTTCATCTCTATGTATTTCCTGCCAAGCCATACGAGCTATTGGTTCCTTATGTTCCTGGGAACATATCAGTACTTGGAGACTACGTATCTGCAGATTGTCCTTTAGATCCAGAAGAGGTTAGGGACAGTGAGCGCCCCACAAAGCTACGGCTGCCACAACCTGATGTAGATTCAAAGAGAATAGCCATCAGAGAAAGTGTTAAGGATATTGTTTTCGGTGGAGGTGGATATGTAAGTTCTCTTAAATCCTTTGTTTATTCTTGAACGAGCTACAGTGATGAAAATATTCCTGGTATATACAGTATCTAATTTCTAAGTCTATATGGGACTCTTGATTAGGCAAATGAATTTGATTTTCGTATAAATCCATGATGTTATGTTTAAGATTAATTGGATGTTAATGTCGGGTTTCTGCTGTTTACAGATTGTGAACGATGTAAAGTTCACCGTAACTCATGCTGTGGAGCCTATGGAGAAGGGTTTCACAAGGTTTAATGAGAAAATACATAAGATCTCTCAGAACATTAAGAAGCATGATAAGGAAAAGAGAAGAGCCAAGGACGATAGTTGCGTCAGCACTTCTTCACCGACACGAAGAGTGATCCGTGGAATTGATGATCCACTCTTAAATGGTAGCTTTAGCGACAGCGGGGTTGTAAGGACAAAGAAACACCACCGCCATAGAAGATCAGGGTACACCAGTGCAGAGAGTGGGGGTGAAAGCAGTGATCAAAGTTACAGTGGGTATCTTATTCGTGGGAATAGATGGGAAACCAAAGATTAAACAATTCAGGAACACTGAAGGGTCTGAATTATAAGAAAACAACATGATGGGGAATTGGGTAGCCGTAAACAGGGATTCTATCACATTTCAGATTCCAGTACCTAAACGAGATCACAAGTGATTTGCTTGAAAGGAGATGTGAATTTGAGTCTTGTTTGGTTATTGGAGGCTCCTTTTCTCCATCAAGATGAGGGTTCTGGTATAGGCAACACAGATTTAGGATTCATTATTATTGTCCATAGTTCTTCATTCTCATATATTCTCTGTATGTAATTGTGCTATTAAATGGGTTTCCTTTTTTTCTCCGTTCATTTTTCAAATTATATAACAACTGAATATCACTTCATTGCCTATTTATGGGTGTAATAGTTCTGTAAGATGCCCAATGAAAGAGGAAATTGAGTTATATCTTTTTGTCACTCTTCAAATCTCCGGGGTTTTATTACCAGTATATAAATAGCGACTACATACACTCGGCCCGAAGATGAGCAGTGCGGCCGAAGTAGTATTTAGCGCCCGCACCTGCCTGACCTAGTGGCTACCGGTACGACCGAGTGATTCATGCTCGCAGAGGCCTCACCCTGGTATGCACCGTAGTTCGCTGAAGCAACTCAATGCGAAAGGTTTTAACCAGTCTAGTGTTACTTGCCTACTAGTATAACCTTCTGGGACTGGTAGAACAAGCAGCTAGATTCCAGTAGAATTGAGAAAGACCAAAGCGCACCAGTGGTTTAGTGGTAAAATATTACCCTGCCACGGTACAGACCCGGGTTCGATTCCCGGTTGATGCATTCGTTTCTATTTTTTTCATCTTTTTTCTTTCTTTTTCATTTTGCTCAGCTTTACACTATCCATTCTTAGCCGACAGAGCGAGAGTAGTTGGCTTATATAACCACCTAGCTAACTGCAGACACTATTGTGATTTAAGGCTCGTTACACATTGCATTCTCAACCATATGAACAAGGCTAGACAACAGCGATAAGAGAATAATAAATCTTTAGAAGCCCCCTTCCCTTGGGTATCATCCCCATGATCAAACTTTAGAAAAGCCCCCTTTTGAGCACATATTTTGCATGGCCTGCCTGTATGAACTTTGCTTTCCACATCAGAGCCGAAAACATGCAAACATTGACAAGTTCAACAACCCACAACCCATGCAATACTTCAACAGAGAAGCATTTGATAAAAAGTAGAGTAAATGTGCTGATCTATTCGGATAAACAGTAAATACATAAAAACTGTTTTCGACAAGAGAAAGATAACATTCAGAAAGCCCAAAAGGTAATACAAGCCACAAGGTCTAAGAATGTGAGCAGAAAAATTGCATCAGTCTGAGTTACATCCTAAGATCTGTTTGGCGGATTCTGTATCAGACTACAGCTGCTGAAGTCATTACTTACACCACCTCCTCACGCGCTCACCTTGAAGAAAGAAGTCTGTTATGAACCCTTTTGGAGGACTCACCTACCTCCGTACAGGTGGCACACCTCTACCAGCAGCACCAGGTGGAGCACCGCGCCCTGTAGATGCAGCCTACAAAAGGAGAAAAGAGATGGATAAGTTAACATAAACACTGAATTCCTACACCATTCTATTGACATAATTCTAACTTCCTGGTTGAGACTTATCCAATCAAATTTCGACAGGAATGACGTCATATAAAGAACAAGATCAATCTCCTTCACTACAAATTACAGCTAATAGGGTAGATAACTTACTCTGGCTCGCATTCCAACAGCACGACCACGTCCAACTCCAAGTGATGAACCCTTACCCTTCAGAAATTCAAAGACACAAAGAAAATCAGAAGATAAGATTATCATTCAATGAACCAAACTAAGAAGCACATGTTATGAACCCATACCTTGATTCTAGCATCCAAGCGCTTGAACATGGGTGCATTTTTCAGCATATCCGGAATGACCATAAATCTGAAGATCATGATCAAAATTAGTACAGCAATTAGTTGTTGATGAATTTCTTTAAAGTACATGCTGCTTTCACAAATAAGATAGTGAAGAACTCACCTGACTTTGCTGCCACGAATGAAGACATGCTCGAGTTGTGATATCTTCCCATCCTACAGAGACAAGTAATAACAAATTTAGGCTCTAACTATGCAGCAAGTAACAGATTCATAAAGTGTAGCAGAAGTAATGAGTCACATATTGAGTGGTAACATACTCCAACATCACATGAGAGCAATAGCTTATAACACACAGACGAATTCAGTCAACAAAACACAGGAATGACTTTCTATCTCGTACCCTAACATTCCAACTAAAGTGAATACACTTAGAAGCAGTAATTAGTCAAGTAATCACTCGCATGTTTCAAAACGTTAAGAGATTCACACAGTAGCCACTACAATATTTAAGAGATCAAATTCTAATGTTTGTCATCAAGCAGTTACTTAAAAGGCACATGAGGGCGCGCACACACACATCTAAATTCAAACGAAGGCAACTGGAAAAGTTAAGCAGATAGAAAACAAGTGATGGATAAGAAAATTAATCAGAGATTTCCAGTGACTATAAAGTTGCAATAGAGTTTTGCCTTTATGCCTAGTAATCATGGTTCCTTAAAAGTCGTGGTTGTTAAACAACAATTGTCACAGCCAAGGGTTTTAGTCTTTTAGATACTTTGGGTTTTACCAGTTTGCCCGTTCTTAGCTTCAACTGTTTAGAGGTTTATAAGATGGGTCATGCTTTACACACACACTCTCCATATTCAAAAATAGTTACAGGACTAACGAGCCCACATCACTTGCGGGATCAATCACAACAAAGGCTATCAATCACAACAAAGGCTCCCATGTAGAAAAATCTGTGTCAATTTAAGCACATACATCCAAAACCCTACCCTGAGAAATAAATCAAGACACACAACATCTCAACAATCTATTGTGTGTTTACCAGGATTTCAGAGATCATTCAATAATCAAGCAAAAAGAAATAAAATCACCAAAAATATAAGAACTAGGGTTAAGTTAATATTTTTAGGGTTTTAAGATCTGGGTTTATGCAATAAAACTAAAACCTAAAAAACAAAATTTTAAATCAAAGAAAAATTAACAATAATTCACAAAGTGATTGAAGAATAATTACCTTGGCAGTGTATGTAATGTGTTCAAGCTGACAATTCCAGTTATCTTCACATTCAATCATACTTCCTCGGTAAAGCTCTCCGCTCTTTAGTTCTACAGTTACAATATGACCTGCTGCTTCATGTAATAGTTTCACTGGTATTCCCAAGCTTCTACTCATGGCTGCTATTCGCTTACTCTGTTTCACACCCTACGCAGGTTCTTTCCTCTCGTTTTTTTTTTCTTCTGCGTTTTCAAACTGAACTCGATGTGTAGCCCTAATAATAAGATTTCTTATTTGACCTACCAGCAAAACTCTCGGAGTAAGAAAAATAGAAGAATCGGGTGCGGACCTCATAGCGTAGTCCATTTAACATCTCTTGGGCTTTGTAGAGACTTTTGATCGGGGACCAGCCCATTTTTTTAGGGGACATTCCTAAATGTGCACGATTGTCGATTGCTGAAGGTTTGTACTTTTACCTCGTACGAGCAAAACCTCCGTACCAATAGATTTCACCCGCCCCAATTCGGAATTTAGCGGGTGAATATCCGGCCCGTAATTTGGTGGATTGGATAGGGTGAATTTTTAAATCGGTTGTTTTCACGAGTTGGACACGGGTGAAACATCACTCGTCTATCGGAGACCCGATCCGCAATTTTAGGCTACAAGTTATATGTTCATCACTCATTCATAACTAAACCTTGGTTACAATTTCTATTTGACTCAATAATTGTGATCTCTCTAAGTTACACCTTATCAGCAGTAAGCATGATTTACAACCAACACTTGGTGCAAGGTATTCCAGATCCACAAAATTATCTAAAACTTTTGGGAGGCTTGGTGTTTTCTATGGGTGTTGGAAATTTTTACCACCATTACATTCTTTTAAATCAAAGAGGAACGAGTGATAAAGGATATAAAATTCTTACAGAGTCTCTTTGGATTTTTGATTTGCCCACTATCTGTTTTGAATTCTAATATTCGGAAAGATTTCATTGATGTCTCTGGACATTATATCCATTCGCTTTCACCACTGGAACCGCATGATATTTGACAGGAAAGAGTTGTGCTACTACAAAATTATACCTTTGTAAGTTCGAAAACTTTCCAAAGCATATCAAGGCCCTTATATCTTCCATATTTTTAGATGCAAACTCTAAATTTAATATTCATCGAACGATAATAATAAGCTTAGATTTACAAAGTTCCGACTATATGTTGAAATGTATCTTTGGCAAGTTTATGTTTTCTCTTGGTATATATACGCTTCTTACAATTTCGTCAATTAGAATTATATGAAATGTAAAAAATAAATTAACATCTATCTTTTGTCAAATCCATAAATCCACCTGCACCCACTTGATTCATCCGCTCACCCGCGGGTGTAATACCCATCGGGTAATGGACGCATGTGTCTTTTTAAAACCAGTCAATTGAATGGATTGGACGCGGGTGGTACCAAATCTGCACCCACCCATCCGTTGCTCACCTCTACTTGTACCGGCATTAGCGGGGCTGGTAACATTTCATATAAGATAAAAGAGTTATAAGTGATTCGGGCCATTAGATCACTCAAATGGTACCAACCCTGCTAATACTGGTACCAGCCTTTAGCAACCATGTAAATTTAAAACTAGGTCAGTATGAAGTAAATATGTAAAGTTCCCTACCCATGCATTTTATTTAATGACAAAAATGCCCTTTCTTAATTAGTTGTTAATAATTACAGCGCGTTCGGTTCAATATTTTTATATCCCATAAAATGGATTACGAGATAATGAATTCCAAAAAATGGACTAATTAATCAAAAAAAATGTGTTTGCTTGGGTTAATTGGATTGCATGGTAATCCAAATTATAGTATCACTTGTATACTCTTACACTTTGAAATTCCAATTCCTAAACTAAAATAGTTTCAAAATTCAAATTTTATTAATTTCATTTTTTGTACAGTCTTGTTTCAAACTACAGATCAACAACAACAATACAGTCAATCGATTGTAACTCAAATCAAAATTATTGAAATATTACAGTTAACAACCATCAACAAAAATCTCTTCTGAAATTCTTTCAGAAATTATATCAAACACTTTATGCTCACCTCTACATAATCAAACCATAGATTCCAAAATCCTTAATACGAATTGCCAAACCAAAAATTTAGTATAACAAGATTGCATTATTAACTTATTGAATCACTGATCAAAAAGCCCATGAATTCTTGTCAAGAGAAAGGGATCACTGTACACAAAACCAGATCAAAATTACCAGTCAACTAAACACTACTAGAGTTCAACAATGGATTATTACCTGTCTCTTTTATTAATTGACAAGAGAAATTCATCCACGGTAGACCCATTCTCTGTCGTTCCTTCTTTCATCTTCAAAAATGGAGTTCGAAAAATATTTGAAATGGTGGATCAATAGTTTTGATAATAATGACAATTTCAATATTATACGTGAATGATCATCAATTACGGGGGAAACCGATTTTTTTCCACTCGCGAAATAATGCAATTGAAAGTGAAAATTTTAAGGGAATTGGATTCCGTAAGAATTCAATTCTGGATTTCCAAGGGATGTTCGGTTCAGGTAATTTAGCCGATTTCGTCACAATTGAATTCTTGGGCCTTGAATTCCCGAAACTGACATGTTGTTAAGTTAGCCAAAATAAATAGATTATGTTAGTAAGATTAGTATGTTTGAGTTGGTATTAGTGTAAGAGAATTAAGATTACAGATCATTTAGAAGATAACAAGGAGAAGGAGAGTTCTAGAAAAAAATTTCAAAAAATAGGTTTGAGATTCTTGTTTTTAAAATAAGTGATTTGAAAGGCAATTTAGAGGAATGTCAATCTTCGGTCTTCATAACAATCCAATAATGAGTGATTTGTGAATATGAAAGTTATATGTTCCATTATGAAAATAGAAAGTTATAGGTTCGGTTACGAAAATAGAAGTACAGGTAGTCTAACTTCCTCTTTAATGGAGTTTTAGACTAGGTTCGGCTAGAAAAACAAAAATACAAGTATCCGAACATCCCCTTTAATGGTGTGTGGACTAGGTTTGGCTTGGAGAACCCAATAACATCTAGTCGAATTTTTATTTAGTGTTTAACAGAGTTATGTTTGGAACTGTAGAGTGCCCTATGTTCCTAACCGAACCTAAGATAGAATCAAAACATATAATTACAGAAAGTTCGCCTTGAAAACTAGAAGGTTCGACTAGGAAATTAGAAAGTTCGATCTAAGAAGAAAAAAAATAGCCAAACATACATTTACAAAAAGTTCGTCTTGGAAATAGAAAGTTCGGCTAGGAATTTTTTCCCCAAAATAGCTGAACTGTTCTTCATGATCTTCATTTTTATCAGATTTGGCTAGCTCGTCTAAAGTTTTTTCATAAAATTACTAGCTGAAATTCTCTCTGCAAATTCAATTTTTATGGTTACTACTAAATTTATCAATCACAAATGTATAAAGAAGACATGGGTTTGTCCGAAAGTGCCTTCTAATTAACGTAAAAATTTATTAAAAAAAAGGATTTAAAACAAATATGGATGTGGAAGAGGGAAAAAGAGGAGAATAGAAGAGTTTGAAATGAAAATCAGTTAAGAGAAAAAAATTGTGTTTTTGTGTTTATTAATTAAAGTTTTAATTAATTTAAGTATTATGTTTAGGTTAATTTAAAGTAAGGGGTAACTAGGTCATTTACGATAACTACCCCTTAGCTCATCACATGGATGGCCTAAGTAGATCATGGTCCCCTCCAAAACGGACGGATCCCTAAAAAATCGTTTCATCTTAACCTGTCTAGATGTCACGGGTCTAAAATGCACCTTCAAATTTCTTAGGCTTGTAACTTACCACAATATTGTGTTTCAGTAAACTCTTTTCACCTACGACTAGTCAGCCTTACACACTTTCAATAAAAAATGCATAAACAATCAACTCAGGATTGACAACATAAAAACTCAGTATTGTTTCCTATGATTTTTATTGCATCGCGTTTTACAAATAAAGGTTTTGTTATACTATCGATTCGCTTCACAAAAATAAGGTAAAATTGGACACAAAAGTACACAAAATTGTGTCAAAACTGATTCTTCTTGTTAGCATAAAAAGGAAGATAACAAAACTTGTCCAAGAACATGCCCTAAACAAACAGCACAGGAGTATTTAGAGTTCAAGAGACTAATATGTAGGAGTCTGACCTAAACCACGAAATGGTCGTTCCAGATTCAATTAGTTCGCAAGGAAAGAGAAGGGTTGATCTGTAAAGAGCGAAGCTGGGATTGTTTAGAGAATAATGGAAAGTGATTGATTGTGAGTGATGTATTGAAACTGCTTTGAAAATTATTTTTCTGTGTAAGATCGAGAGAAATCTTCCATGTGTGATTGATGATTGACTGTCGTAGGGTTGCTTACGTTAAGTCTGGTTATCAAGTCATAGGTTGAGGTACCTATTTATTGCAGAAGTAGTTAACACATTGATCTTTCGTAACTGGTGAATGTTGAATATGAATACAAGAATGGAGAAGTGGGAAATCGTGTGTAAACCAGTTCCACTTTGCATATGAGACTTGGTTGATTTTCCATCCACTATCCCATTTACTCCTTCAACTATCAGCACGACTTACTCACATTTCTCATTATGGATGTATTGTTACATCGCACGTGTTATAGGCCGTCAGACCAAAAATCTAGTAAATATCCCCCCATGTGACACGATTGATGTCTCATGAGAAAGTAGGCTTTGCAGACGAATATCTATATGTTTAATCGTTGACCTAGTTAGACTACGATTCTTAACTGATGAATTAAACATGGTTCGTAATTCATGGTTATGATGGATGAAGCACGAAGTGTCTATTAAGACATCAACAATGCTTTGTGTACCATAGACGTTGAGTCTGATGAGTCATTGATGATTGTGACATATAATTGTGGCAACTGAGGCAGCAATGATATTCGATAAGCATAGTCTTATGAGATTGCTGGATCAATCATAGACCTATGTATTTTTGATGTGTCAAGCATTTAACAGGAAGTCATGTGAAGATGAAAAATGTTGAATGATCATAGAAGATTCATCCTCGATCCACCATGTCATTAGTAATTCAAATAACGAAGCAGAGAGATGATCGTATTCAAATATTGGTTGACAGACCGATAAATTGTTGACTGGTGAACTAGGGCTGTTAATAGGTACTCATTACCAGGAACTGGAACCGGACCTAATAGAATCGGATACGGTTTCGGGTCCCAAAGTTGGACCAATTAACAACTTAGGACATGATGGGTAATTATCCGATTGGACCTGAATTTAACGAGTCCAAACGGGTAATACCCGTCGGGTACCCGGTACCTAATTATTCATTCTTTTATTCATCTTTTTAGCAAAATTATAAGTATTTTTATAGTTTTGGCTTTGATTTTTCTCATTTTTCATTTTTTTCTTACATTTAATCTTTATTTAGTACATTAATAAAGAAATAATAATAAACTTTTATAAAAATAATTTAGATTCAAGCCAAAAAGAGAAAGATATTAAGTTTTCGAGTTTTTTTTTTAATAGTTTTCCTAATACCCAACGGATACTCGGGATTTTTAACGGGTCCGGTTCTGGGTCCATAAATTTAGGAACCAGACCCGGAACTGTTAGGAAACGGACCCGACTTTTATAAGTATGGTCTGGGTCCAGGGTACCTTGGAGGACCCGAACCCGTTGACAGCCCTATGATGAACTAACTAAATATTGGTTGATGTACCAATGGAATATTGATAGCAGGATCAATATGAAACACTCCTTCTCAAAGCGATCAAATATTGATATTTGAATCAATATGAGAATATTGCTTCACCAAGAAATTAGTTATTGATAGTTGAATCAATAAAATATTAATTAGAATATTGGTAGCTGGACCGAGTATTAAACAATTATTTAAAATATTGATAGGTGGATCAACACAAAATTATTGGTGTTTGAACCTGTTCATAATTACGCGTTGCAGAGCATTAACGTCGAAACCCTAATCGATGAATGATCAATGAAGATCGATCATCGACTGCTCTTACTCGAGCTTCTTCTCTATTCCTCGACTGAAAGTCTCCCAACCATCGCAATTCAACCGACTCCATTAACAACAACCTTAACTCGCTGCCATCATCAATCATCGGTAGCAACCTCTCATTGATCACGAGCATCACCAGCGCCCAATCTTCCTCGTTATTGCCATCAACACTGCACATTAAGAAGCAGAAATATTACTTTCCTGTGCTTCTCATCTTCGAAGCATTGAACCATCGATAGCAGCAAGCAATCATTCATCATGATCATCATCCATATAGCTCCGATCACCATTCCTTCAACCACAGCATCGCCATCTTCATGCCACTGCCAATCTCGAGTTCCATCATCTACTCGACATTCCCTGAATCCATTTCCATAATGGAAGCAACCTTGCAGCTCATGTACCTTCGTCACTGGCGATCCTCCATTGTTCGTCCATGGCAGCAACAACTATTCCCTGAGCTGGTCGTGAGGTGAAAAATATGATGGTGACAGTCCAGAGTAAAATAGTCGGGTGCCTTTAGTAATATCATTCAACTGTCAGTCTTAGAAGACTGACAATGTAATTTTCTGCATCATTCTTGTTTCGCGCATAACTTCTTCGTATGATATCGAATTGACCCTATCATTTCGCCATTGGCTTAGCATTCTCGTCCTCTTCAATATGATAGCAAGAACTCTTGGATTTGAGCAAGTTCCACTTGGTATTTGTCCATTCTCCACTTGTAGCTAATTTCTTTTATTGCACAATTAAGTGTCAATTCACTTCTTTTTGATGATTCACCTAATAAAACACAAATAGAGAAAAACAAACATAATGTACAATAATTTGCAAGAATATAAGCAATTACTAGCATGGATTCGACACTAAATATATGCAAAGTATGCACTTATCAGGGTTCAAATTCGTTATCATTTGGACTCTAAAGAAAAATTGGTTCAATCTTGTATGGATAGTGTACACATAAGATTGTCCATGGATCCTTCTTTCTTATATAAAACGCATAAGTGCGGATCGTGTTCAGACAATGCCTCGGATTATATGGGGCAAGTTTAAGTTATGGAGTGAATTTTATGTATTTCTTTTATGTTACATACTTACACCAACTAATTTTAGGTCACCGTACAAATTTTGTCTAAAGATAGCTGCGTTTATGCACATTTTTGTTGGAGTGTACTTTGTACTACATATCAAATTTTTGGTTATAATTAGTAATGTGATGTCACATTCGGGCAACGTGATTTTGGTCATGATTGTGAGTTACTAAGGCTAAGCATTATGGTTGAGCGTTTCACTTTGCTATAGCTTAACCGTAGCTAAGCGAAATGAGAATGAAGGTGCACCTTACTATGGGAAATGGACATCGCTTAGCTTATTGAGGCGGAAATTAAAAAATAAGTACGAAAACTCAAGTAAAGTAGTTTTTTAAACGAAGATTGTGTCTCATCGCTTAGCTCAAAGGTGGATCAGATTTGATCCACCTTTTCTTTTTTGTAGCGAAGCGAAACGAAATCGCCACATTAAAGCCAAGCGAAGGACCATAATAGTTGGATTTCACTACAATTAAGCTATAGCGAAGCGAAATCATCAACCATAATGCTTGACCTAAGCAAAATTTGGACTATAAAGATATGTATAGATTTCGGCCATGATTCGAATTTCAGATGGCTAAATAAATTTGGATCATGGTGTGTATTTATGAGTCAGAATGGCTAATTACTGTTGATGTAATAAAATTTCTCTAAATCAACAAGCGTTCAAATAGTTCAAAATGAGCCAATTAGTGGCCTTTATATATATAAAAAGCCAATTAGCCTTGATATGAAAATAGAGAAGAGAACAAGTCATTTCAATGCTTAAATACATGGGGTACAGACATAACACCACAAAGACTCAAAATGTCAGGTTTGAACTTTGAACCAATACACAGTACAAACCTAGCATACCGCAAAGACGTTATATAGATCAAGATCAGTATAACTAACTAGACACCGGGTAAACTTTAACTTCATCCAAAACAGGACCACAAAGGTGGCCAAAGTCATCCATCTTTGTATGGTAAAAGCTGCTGTAGAAACTTATTCGAGTTCTTGCTGAAACAGCTTTGAATTTGAAACTAACAGACTTGAAATCACCCTTTCCAGTCGATTCGAACTTAGCTTTTAAAGTTTCTGCACCTGCGAATGCCTCAACCATCATAGATCCATGACAGAAGTTTTCTGCGTCTCCAACTGTAAACTCAAATTTATATAGCTGTTTCGGGATTGTCCTTAGAATTTGAGCAATTGAACTTTCTCTTCCTGCAACTAACTCGATCGCAGCAAGTCCGTACGGGACCTTAGAGTTTTTTGAATCGATGTAACGAACAGCTTTCAGGGAATCCACGATCCAACCTGGGAGTGGAGATACTTTGTCTTCTTGTTTAGGAGGAATGAGAACCCCGGTTGAGTAATCCTTGAAAAAATGTGGTCCACATTCAAATCCACCATTCTTTACCACATTACCTGCATAAACATTTATATATGCATCAGTACATGGGCGGTAAGAATAGCGTCATTATGTTTGTAGGATATGCGATTCAATTTTAAGATCACGTGGAATCTCAATGGATCCAATATATGCCTCTCTAGTAGTATGATAAAGATCGCCATATTCATAATCCGGAGTCGAGATTCGTACCTGATGTATAACAAGGAACGACGAGTTCTTTAATAGCCACATGATCAATAAGGGGACCGCAGGTAGGATCCTCTTGAATCCCAGGATTACTGAAAGTGATTTTAGCATATTTTGATTTAGCTTGGAAAGCCCAAGCATATGTATCACCACCATCACTGCTATATAATGTCTGTAGCGAAAATTCTCCAGAACTCGGAGGAACAGACACCCCTAATAGCTCATCTTGTGCACAGGTTCTAGTTGCACCAAATGTCAAAGAATAATACGAATTCGGTTTAAGTTTTATGGTTTGAGAAATGTTAGCTTCATTTCCTAGTCTTACAGCATGAACTCCTCGAGGAACAGCATAGAAAAATCCCCCGGGTTGAGGACCACCAGAGACGTATTCTACTAAGCCATTGATTTCCCATTTGGGCAGTGAATTTTTCCCTATGATCACTGTTTTCTTTAGATTTGATGGTTTTGGTCCATCTTCGAAGTGCCCATTTGGAAGATAATCTGCAAGTAACAGAAACAATTGTAAATCAATAAAAACTACGAAACTAATAAATCTAGTAGAAATGCTCACAAACAAAAATCAGAATTCAATCTACATTTAGAGATTCAGCTAATGAGATTACCGTCAAGAAGCTTAGGTTTAGCTGCAAATGAAGGAGTTATGTTGCCCAAGAGAAGTGCGGAAAATACAAAAATGCAGAGCAATATTGATGAGAATGATGCCATTTTTCTATCTATTTACTGCTGTTAGTTACTAATATTAGCTATAAGCTTTACTAAAAGAGAGGAATGAGATGAATGTGTCTGATCAATGTGAATCAGATGTGTACATGGAATGAGAAATGAGCTTCTGAATATGTTATCTTTATAGCACACTGCTAATTAAGTCGAGCTGTCGTGCATGTACACTTGGAAAGATTGACTTTTCAGAAATAATAAAAAATCAGTCGAGAAGACAAGATCACGTTTGATACCCACAGAAATAGCCGAAACTAGAGTTGGTTTATGGTTTGATAGATTCGTTCGCAGTAATCAATTAATCATTCATATTGGCTGTATTGCAAGTAAGAGCAGTTTTTCTGTCACCAGGAGCTGATTAATGCAAAGTCCACAACACGTGAATTATGTCTGCTTAACATTAAACACAAAACTGTAGAAGTGTTTTACATTTTTACTTGTTTTACTTTTCAAAAATGCATATGGAAAACTATGAATTGCTGGCATTCAACTAATTTTGGAGATCACTATTTGGCGATACGGAAGCATTTGTAGGAAAAAAATTGTATTTGAGGAGAGGCCGGATTACTTGATCACAAAAATTTCTCAAGCCTAGACTAGAAGTAGTTTTAGAGTGGTTTTTAGATGATACATTTACCATATTAAAAGGAATGCCACCGTCCCACTCCCTTACAAAATAGTACAAAATGAAGATCGTCAGAAGTAATTATCATTATACAAATCAGACATTAATTGGTGGCTAATGAGTCACTTAACGAATGAGAATCTCAATGTATATGTAGCAGGGTGAGGCTTAATTGGAATGAAATTGCCAAGAAGCTGGGGAGGAACAACGAGCCTTCAAGTATTAATAACAGATAGAATAAACAATGAATAAATTCAACGAGAGAAGCAAAGAATATATTGATAACTTGCAAGATCCAGGTGAATACCCTAGTTTACAAAACACCATGCGTGGCTGGAATTGAGGCTGTCGATGTTCTCCGATGTCAGTGAATACATTATCTGTATTTGCAGGCTCGGAGGTACCATAAACATAACAATTTCCATTTCTCAATTGTTGCCATACTCCTGTATATCATTACTAGTGCATTAATTCACGTGCCGTCCCAATTGTCAAGGAGAAGAAACGGATAAGTTTTTTTCCTACTTTGAGCCAGGCTAGGCAAGGCTTGCCTCTTGGAATAGAGGGATGTTTTTGAAAGCAGGTAAGGTAACCCTTATTAAAAGTATGTTCATAGCAATCTTGTTCTGGGTGGCAAGGGTGGCCGGGCATAATAGAAAATTAAAGCTTATGAGTAGATCTGTCTTTTCGGAGTGGTGCTGGAGATTAAGAAATGAACAAAAAAATTTGTGGGCTAGTGTGCGTGATCATTGGAAAGTATGAAGTTAAAAACCTGGGTTTGAGGAAAAATAATTTCGCTGCCTCCCAGGGCGTATGCGTATGCCTTTGGAAAAACGCAGTCTCTGCTTCGGCTCAATTTTTTGAGCAAATTATCTTCAAAATTGGTCATGGTAGCAAGATTAGTCTCTACAAACCGTACTTTAATGGTTTATGGGCATATAGCCACTTTCTGTTTAGGAAAATAGGTGGTGCTCTGCTCTTCCTCTAGAACAACAGCAAAATCTGGCCAAACCCATATAGAAACCACGACTATAATTTGGCGAACTGCATTGGCTGTTAGACATTGTTTAAAACAAGAGTTGTTCTCCATAAAGCAAAAGCTATTATGGTTGTTTTTTTCCTACATTCGTTGTCCGTTGAACCGTTCATTACCATGGAAAATTATACTTTAGTAGTCAGCATTTCGAAAATTTCTATGACTAACGAATGTGAGGAGGATATACCATAAGAACTTTCTTCAGTAAATTTTAATTTCTTATTGGCCGGATAGAAAAAGAAATAACATCCTTTTCAGCAACTAATTCTAAACCCTTGGATTCCTCCGTCAGCACAATAATATGAAAAATTGCGACCAATGAGAATATAAAATGTATTCTGCACGAAGTGTAAAGAGAATTATTCTTATTACTGATACTAGTATATCCGTCGAAGATTAGTTCAATCTGAATTTTAAAGTTCTCTGTTTCTTTTATTTATAACTGGAAGGAAAAAGATTTTTTTCCCTTAGATCGAAGGCATCGATCGAGATGAAGTACGGGAAGATTTTGAGTAGTCAGTTGGAAGAAACATTGCCAAAATGGGTAGACAATTATATATCATACAAAGAATTGAAGAAAAGATTGAAGTTTATTAACCAAAAAGTTGTCGAAAGATCTAATGAAAAACTTGGAGAAGATGATTTTTCCAGTGTTAGTGATGACTTGAGTAGACAGGAAGAAATGGATTTCATTAGGTTCTTAGAAGCTGAACTTGACAAGTTTAATTGGTTTTTCGAAGATAAACAAGAAAATTATATCATCAGATCCAAGGTATACATATTTCTTATTCCATCCATTTAGTTAAACAATTTCTGAAAATTACTAGTTTTTCTTTTTTAATTTGCCATATGACACTGTTTTTCTTCTGTATTTCCCACTTTTATAACGGTGTTTTAACCGTTGAATAACGGAACGGTCCTAGCCTTCATTAACATCAGTTAACCTTGGTACATTTTAATATGATTTTGTCTTTTTTTTTTTTTTTTTTTTTTTGTTGGCAGTTGTTGCAGGATAGAGTTGCAAAGATAAAGAAATCATCAAATGATAAAGACTTGATTACGAAAGCAAGAAGGGATGTACTCGATTTTCATGGAGAAATGGTTTTATTAGAATGTTACAGTGCCCTTAACTACACTGGTACCTTCCTTCCTTCCTTCCTTGTTTTTTTTTTTTTTTTTTTTTTTTTCCCCTTTTGCCAGCATACATATATATCTAGGTATAATTGCGACATGACTGTATTCAAGTTAATTTGTATTTTCCGGTTAAAAAGAAGAAGAAAGTTTTGGATTTGGTGTGCTGGAATATGGTTGACATAGTTTTTTCTAGTTGTTGCATTATTTGAATTACGAGTCTATGCTGTTATGATCAACTGAGTTTAGAAATGCAATTTCAAAATAGTTTTTTTGCCCTTTTCCTGTCAAAATAAAATAAAATTGTACGTTTACTTCTAAGATAATTTTGAGTCCATGTTAGTGTGATATGCTTGAACCAGGTTTGGTGAAGATACTGAAGAAATACGACAAGCAAAGGGGTGCCTTTATTCGTTTCTCATTCATCCAGAAGGTCTTGCAGCAACCCTTTGTCACAACAGACTTGCTTAACGACCTCTTGAAAGATTGTGAAATGATGCTCAACCACCTATTCTCCTTGACCGAGCCATCAGTTACAAGCAATGCATTTCATCATGAGACAGCAATTTTTGCTACTAGACCTGTTACAACTACCGGTGAGAATGAAAGTCGTACTGAAGGAGGGGGAGAAGAACTCACCGAAACCGAATACATGGAGAGCTTGTACTTGAGGAGCACCTTATCAGCATTGAGAGCATTGAAGGAGATACGAAGCGGAAGCAAAACCAGGAATGTTTTCTCCATGCCGCCTATGATGTGAAGAATCGCCCGTTGAAAGAGAGTTGAAGAAATTTTTCTGTTTTCCTAATAGCAACAAATTAATCAACAATCAAGTACTGAGTAATGCTTGTAAGGTACAGAAGAAATACATATGGAATATGGAAGAAACTTTTGCAATTGGCGGCCTTCCATGGTCATTATGTTGTTCATTCTGTGATAGATAACATACTCATGTCTTGTTTAAAATTTCGATTTCCACTTCATAGATCTCCATAATGTAAATGATACTAGAATTATTATGTTGCCTATCAATAATGTAAATGATACTAGAATTATTATTTTTGTATGTCGGATAAAATTGGGATAAAAAAGAGGATGAAACACTAAAAGAAATGTTGTACTTCCGGCTTCAAGGCTCGATTAAGATTCTTTTAGACAATTATTTCGACCCTCCCAATAAATTGGCGATTACAAACGGGTATGTGAAATATTGCCGCCAGGATACAATGAAGCCTTATAACAACGTCATTGGATTCAAGGTTTGTACCCCTTGACCCAACCAAGAACACACAAGAATAAAATTCTGATGATGCTTAGAAGAGAGAAAACAAAAAGTACTTGATGTTTTTTCCTACTTGAATGAAAATCACTCAATCACTACTTATAGGGAACTCATGCCTATTGGAGATGCCTTTTCATTTCCAAAAGACATATAAGGTGTCTAATGGGAATGGTTGTGTCTTTTGTGAACCATCACACCCATTAGAGGTGCCTCTTCATCTCCAACTAACATCCATTGTGTCTATTCAACACAGGATGCTCCCCCGTCGTAGCGGCAAAACAAAAACAAAAACCATTTTATTTTCTATGTTATTGAAAATATCCAACATTGTAACTCGTCTAGTGCTCCTTTAATCTTTGTTCCTACAGTTCTATGATTCTATTTATTATTGCTAAGTGTTTCCTATTCTGTGTATATGGAACACCTTACAGAAATGAACATGCCAGTCAATGGGAATACATTGAAAGTTTAAGTAAATCAATTAGTATCCCTTGGGTAATGATCGGTGACTTAAATATAACCACTACTCCTAAGGGAAGAAATACGACATCTAGTCACTCCACCTCTCCTGAAGTTATCTCTTTAATAAGGGAGTCTGACCTTAGTGACCTAGGTTTTAGTGGAAACCCCTTTACTTGGACCAACAACAAACATGGCACCAGTAAATCCAAATCCACACTAGATAGAGCTCTAGTAAACAGTGAATGGTCACTAGTTTTTCTTGATGCTAACCTTTCTCATTTACCTTAAAATGGCTCTGACCATTCACAAATCCTCCCAAGTCTCTATAAAATAAATAGACTTTCTGGCAGGATTTGGAAAAGTTTTGAACATTGGATACAAAATGAAAAGTGTAATGAGCAAATACAACATGCTTGGTCCATTAATATTTATGGGTCGAATGCTTTTGTTCTAGCTGGTAAACTTTCTAACACTAGGCACATTCTCTCTAAATTAAGTAAGTCTACTTTTGGTAACATACAAAGCAGGATCACCCAATTACAAGAAGATATGTCTCATCTCCAGTCTTCAGATGTTGATGGTAAAAATACAGATGTTGTTATTATTCTTGAAACAGAGATCAGTTCCCCTAATGATGTTCTTGCCAATTCCCATAGACAAAAGGCTAAAGATCACTTGTATAATGATATGGATAAGAATTCAAAATATTTCCACATCAGAGCCAATAGAAGGCGTTCTAGAAACATAATTGATTCTTTGTTTGCTCCTAATGGTACTTGGTGTTCAAATAGAGATTCACTCGAGAACCTTCTAAAGTGTCACTTCTAGAAAGATCATGACTACTTCTGCTCCAACTGACGGCTAATTCTTTCTACAACATATTCCAAGGTGTTTATCAGATGAAGCTAATGCTGAACTAAAAGCTATTCCAAATGAACATATCAATCTCTCATGACCATGGATTCATGGACCTCACCAGGTCTAGATGGATTTCCTCCAGGCTTTTATCAGTCCTAATGGATGACAGTTAAAGATGATGTCTGTAAGATGATCAAGCCATTTTTTTATTCTGGCTTCTTGCTCAAGCAACTGAACCATACAAGAGTTTTAATTCCTAAGACTCAAACTCCTCAAAAACCTAAATATTATCCCATTGCTCTATGCAACATTGTTTACAAGATTATTTCTAAAATCTTAGCTTTGAGGATGAAGAAGCACATCAACAATATTATATAACCTCTATAATCATCTTATGTCCCAGGAAGGCTAATTTCTGAAAATGTTTGTCTGGTTCGGGAGATTGTGCAAGCTATGAAACATAAAGAAGTTAGAGGTGGCCACCTTGCCCTTAATATGGACATGTCCAAGGATTTCGATAGGTTGGAATGGAGTTTCTTACTTGATATTCTTTGAAAATTTAGTTTTGGTCAAAAATTCTACCATTTAATCTCACAATGCATCACCACTACACAAATTGAAATTCAGTTTAATGGATCTTCTACTTCTCCTTTTACACTCACAAGAGACATACGTCAAGGAAACCCTCTCTCACCCTATTTATTTATTCTAGCTATGGAATCTTTCTCTAGATACCTAGCCCATTGTGAATCCAAAGGCCTTCTTACTGGAATGAAGATTTCAAGGTCAACTCCAAAAATTAACCACTTGCTTTTTATAGACGATTGCTTACTTTTTTTGTAAAGCTAATCTTTCTCAGACAAACAAGCTCCTTCAAGTGATTGATGAATTTAGTGTATGCTCGGGACAGGTTATTAAGTTCAGCAAATCATTCGTCTATTTCAGCTCCAACATGAGTCCTCAAAGCTGTCAGGATTTAAGTGGTATATATATTGAGAGTAAGACAACTAAATATAAAGGAAGGACAATATTTGGGTCTCCCCTTTTTTATTGGAAGAAACAGGAAAATACCCTTTTTAGTTCTAGTGGACAAGATGGACCATCGATTCTCTAAATGGAATGGTAGTGTCACGCCCCAACCTAATGACCTGCTTAGCTAATAGGATTACAACCTAATTGAAGCATCAAATCTATATTAACGATCTTAAGAATCTCAATTACATAAACTAATCCCAAAGACAAACCCATATCAACTAATCCCTAATTTAGGATGAACCCTAATTTCCAATTCAACTTCCTACAAAAACTGAAATTAAACCTAATACATCCATCTATACTTCAATTAAGAACAAACCCGTTACTAATTGATCAAACTATAAATCAAGTTCACATAAGACAGAGTTAATTAAAGAAACCCTAAATTAAATCTCTGATTTACCTTTTTCTTTCGATTCATCCTTATAAAAGCTTCACCTCCTCAATCTAACAGCAACCCCTCTTTTCTTCATCCATTAACATCTTATATTCAACATCAATTTCATCTTCAAAACTTAACTCATGAACCCTAATTTGATTTTTTTCTCTGATTTCTTCAATCCCAAATCTTCTCTTCTCTAACCCGAGCTTAAAACATCCACTCAATCCTCAACACCAGCAAACCATCCTTGATCATTATCCTCTTGCTTTGATTTCGAACAAAACATCAGATTGAAGAGCAGGGGAGGAGCAGAAGAAAAAGAAACGGGAAGAGGAAAGAAGAAGAAAGAAGAATGAATGACTTTCTTTGATCCAATTTTTGATGATAAGAATAAGGGAATTACTGGTACATCCACCTCACAGGATAAGGGCAGAACAGAGGTGCCCTGATAAGAAAGCTCGGATGTCTTGATAGTATTTGCCGTAAAACACTATTTTACCCTTCATATTAATTGGTTGATTTCTTCTTCATCTGATATCCGATTGATGCGTTCGAGTAGTCCATTTCGCCTAACTTTTCGAGATCTATCCATCGGTACTAATTTTGTATCTAAATTATTATTAGATTAATTTCTATTAATTAACTTTCGTGTGGAGCTAATCGGGTCATTAGCGGTTAAATTATCTCTTGACCGGTCAAATAGCGATGACGAGCTTGCGTATCCTTACATTTTACCCACCTTACAAGAATTTTCGTCCACGAAATTAAATCGATCTACCTATCAATGCAAGTACAGCTCATACTTACAAACACGCAAAAACTAACTCATTTTAAACGAGTTCGCAAAAAATGATATGAAATACAAACCTATATGTCTTTCTACAACTAAGATTTAAAATGTGTAGCTCTAGGTTCAACTATGCTGATTTAGATTCTAACAAATAGGGAAGTCTAAGTTCCTCACACTAACTTTCTAGTTCAATGGATTAATAGTTCTAAATATATGTAAAGCTACTCAATAAGTTTCTAGAAGAATTCGACATCTATCAAAATTACTAACCTCACTATTTCTCTAGTGTTGGATTCCACTATGTGTACATAATTCCAAACTAATTGTCCTCTAACTTCAATGAGCTTCTAAACCATAATACAATTGGTTTGACCTACAATTTTTACTTCATATCATACACACACCACAAGGAAACAAACAATCAATCAAAAGAATATTTTAGTTATTGATAGCCTTTAGTGATTAAGATTTATCTCACAACCTATCTCAGTTCTAAACTAAACTATTACACTAACTGGCACTAGCTATTATCTATTGTTTCCCATGTAAGATCTAATAGTGAGCTCTGATACCAACTTGTCATGCCCCAACCGAATGACCTACTTAGATAATAGGATTACAACCTAATTGATGCATCAAATCTAGATTAACGATCTTAAGAATCTCAATTACATAAACTAATCCTAAAGACAAACCCATATCAACTAATCCCTAATTTAGTTTGAACCCTAATTTCCAATTCAACTTCCTACAAAAACTAAAATTAAACCTAATACATCCATATATACTTCAATTAAGAACAAACCCGTCACTAATTGATCAAACTATAAATCAAGTTCACATAAAACAGAGTTAATTAAAGAAACCCTGAATTAAATCTCTGATTTACCTTTTTCTTCCGATTCATCCTTATAAAAGCTTCACCTCCTCAATCTAACAGCTACCCCTCTTTTATTCATCCATTAACATCTTATATTCAACATCAATTTCATCTTCAAAACTCAACTCATGAACCCTAATATGATTTTTCTCTGATTTCTTCAATCCCAAATCTTTTCTTCTCTAACCCGAGCTTAAAACATCCACTCAATCCTCAATACCAGCAAACTATCCTTGATCACTATCCTCTTGCTTTGATCTCGAACAAAACATCAGATTGAAGAGCAGGGGAGGAGCAGAAGAAGAAGAAAAAGAAACGGGAACAGGAAAGAAGAAGAAAGAAGAATGAATGACTTTGTTCGATCCAATTTTTGATGATAAGAATAAGGGAATTACTGGTACATCCACCTCATAGGATAAGGGCAGAACAGAGGTGCCCTGATAAGAAAGCTCGGATGTCTTGATAGCAATTTCCGCAAAAAGACTATTTTACCCTTCATATTAATTGTTTGATTTCTTCTTCATCTGATATCCGATTGATGCGTTCGAGTAGTCCATTTCGCCTAACTTTTCGAGATCTATCCAGCGGTACTAATTTCGTATCTAAATTATTGTTAAATTAATCTCTATTAATTAACGTTTGTGTGGAACTAATCAAGTCATTAGCGGTTAAATCGTCTCTTGACCGGTCAAATAGCGTTGACGAGCTTGTGTATCCTTACAGGTAGAAACATGTCTGAAGCAGCCAGAACTTTGATGATTAAAAATGTTTCCAATGCCATTTTGATCCATCATATGACAAGCTTCAAGCTACCTGACACAAGTGTCAATAAGATGACTCAACAAGCCTTCTGGAGAAACAAGAAATGTAATAAAGGGAGACACATAATGACATGGAAAAGAGCGTCTAAACCCAAAGAAGAAGGTGGGCTAGGTTTCAGAGATATACATGCATTTAACAAAGCACTCTTCGCTAAATCTGCTTGGAAACTATGTACCGATACAAAGTCAGTCATGGCCAAGTCACTTCAAGAAAAATACTTCTCAGATGGAGAAATTTTTGACCTAACAAAGAAGAGATGAAAACGTGTGGGTACCAAAGTACACCACCAACTTATTCTTAAGCAACCTTAATGGACTAAACTCAACTACAATTCCGAGAGTAATAACTTAATGAATCTCAATCAGGAATTATAAGAAAACATTATATCTTTTTTCTCTCACAATCAGAATGTAAACAGATACAAGTCTGTGAACCTGATTATTCCGTGAGAGAACTTGGAAGATTCCAAAGATCAATATCCAAGATCAACCAAGTCGTATCCAACAATTGTGATGGATTTATCTACTTTGATTGATTTACGTACAACCTGTGATATTTCAATTATAAAGATAAACATTATAATGCGGAAAAATAAAAAACACAGACACCATAAATTTTGTTAATGAGGAAACCGCAAATGCATAAAAACCCCTGGACCTAGTCTAGATTTGAATACCAAACTGTATTAAGCCTCTACACACACTAACCTACTATCAATACTTCGGACTGGAATGTAATTGCGACCGAGTCTACCGTCACAGCAATTCGGTAACAGTCGCGCTTCTTACGCCTTTTGAATCTCGCAAGACTCTGCGCAATTGATTCCCTTAGCTAACGTCCTTTACAGCCTAAGAGTTGCTTCAACTCAATTGAATACTTTTAACCAATCCGCCTCCCACAAATAAGCATATATGTGATTTCCATTTTGATCAAAGATCAAGGTGACATAGGAAGTCGATTACAATAAACAAAGTTTAGCAAACCTCAAAATCCGGTCTTATGACTCCCGAAGAGCAGCCTAGATTATTATTCAACTCACAAGTAGATACTTATGGAATCACAAAGTCTGAGATGGAGAAACTTTGTGATTTCTATATATCTTGCATGTTGGAGCTAAAGGCTCAACAATCAAAGCAAGATCAGGATACAAGAACTATCAAGATAAAGATAGTTGGACCTGGCTTCACGAATCCCTAGGTGAAGTCTTTTTAGTCGCTAAACCTAAAAAAAATTAAAGGAGAGGTCAACTCTAGTTTACAACTAGGACACACAAGAATAATGTTTAGGATTCAAAAATCCCAGTTATTTGAGGTTCTCCTTATATAGACTTCCAAGATCAAGGTTGCTTTAGATTTAAGCTAAGGTAGCTTTGGAATCAAGCAATTAATAATCACTGATAGATGAAAAACTTGACTTGAGATTAACATAATAGAATATACACTCTGGTTAGGATGAATCGTAACTCAACCGTGCACAATGACTTGTTCATGAAAGGTTAGCCAAAACTAGCCAGTCGAACGATAAGCATAACTATTTTCATATAACACTTTAATAATTTAATCTTGAGTCACACATGTGATCAAACATGTCGACATAGTGTTTTTAGAGAGTTGTTCAAATGCCGATTATCCCATAGAAATAATTTTGATGCATCTGAAAATATTCGACAGGGTAAGTACATGTACTTGGTACGTGTACTGTATTCCTATTCGTGACTGTTTTTGTCATGGTACGTGTACCGAGTTTGTATACCCTTAAGACAAAAACATGTTCAGGAATCCACAAATCTTTTCCGGTTTGCATACTGGGTATGCGTACCTGAAAAAACGGGGGTCTAACAACCACACCCAATATTTCATTCGGCAATCTGTATGGACTAACTCAAATATAATTCCAAGAGAATCAACTAGACAGTCAGACTCAATCAAGGAAAGATATCCAAGAGTTATATCTCTTTCTCAATTCAATCAACAAATCAACAGGAATGAATCCGTGAACTGATTGGTATGAGAATAACTTGAACGGTACCAAAGACCAACGTTCAAGTGTCAATCAATTTCAATCAACAACCAAAGGTTGGATTTACCAATTTATTGAACTACGCACAACTTGTGATATTTCAATTATATAAACAAATATGATGCGGAAAAGAAATAACACAAACATCAAAAGTTTTGTTAACGAGGAAACTGCAAATGCAGAAAAACCCCGGGACCTAGTTCATATTTGAACACCACACTGTATTAAGCCGCTACAGACACTAGCCTACTACAAATTAACTTCGGACTGGAACGTAGTTGATCCATAATCAAGTCTCACACAGATGAAGGTACAGTCGCGTTCCTTACGCCTCTGAATCCCAGCAGGACTCTACGCACTTGATTCCCTTAGCTGATCTCACCCACAACTAAGAGTTGCTACGACCCAATGTCGAAGAATTTATAAACAAATATGTCTCCCACAGAAAAGTGTATTCTGATAGATAAATATGTCTCCCACAGATATATCTATGAAGTTTTGTTCCATCTTTTGATAAATCAAGGTGAACAGGAACCAATTAATAATACGGTCTTATATTCCCGAAGAACATCCTAGAAATATCAATCACCTCACAATAACTTAACTATATGGTAGTAGAATAAGTTATTGTGGAATCACAAAGAAGGAGACGGAGATCTTTGTGATTACTTTTTATATCTTACCTATCGGAGATAAATCTCGAGCAAATCTTAGAGAAGATAGTACTCAATACGATAGAACAAGTAAGATCAGAACACGCAACTACAGAGAAAATAGTTGGGTCTGGCTTCAGAATCCCAATGAAGTCTTCAAGTCGTTAGCCTATAATTGTTTTAGGAAAAACCTAGGTTAAAGGAGAATCGACTCTAGTACGCAACTAGTATCACACAGGAGGTGTGGGGATTAGGTTTTCCAATTGCTAAAGTTCTTCCTTATATAGTCTTCAAATCAGGGTTTGATAGCTTTAAAACAAAGCAATCAATATTCACCGTTAGATGAAAACCTGATTTAAGATTCAAGCTAAGTTTGCATAAAACCAAATCAATATCTCTCCACCATTAGATGGTCTTAGCTTGTTACACACAAATGAAATATACCTTCATTTATATATGGGTAATCATACCTAAACGTGTATATTGAGTTGGCTCAACAATAGTTAACCGAAGTTAGCCATATGAACACTTTTGTATTAACCACATTCATCTAACACTTCTAGATCAAATGAATCTATTTGTGTTACTCATAGATGATGTGATTGTAGAAGTGGTAAATAAAGTGTTCGTTTATCGGACTCGTTGAGATTTGGTTTCAGATTTTAAATAGCAAATATAGTAAAGGTTGTCACATAATTAGAGATTACCGAGACTCAGGATTCCACCATTAATCACAATTAATTGGTTCAAATAATGATTCATAACAATTTTATCTCTTTTTGTTAGAGCATAGCTCGGTTGAACCCACCAAGCGTTGGTATGTCAAGTTTGGTTGTCATATTTTAGTGAATCAAAACTCAATTTAAGAGTCGCTTGATTATGTACTGGAGACAACTTCGTATAGGTTAGGCTAGAAAGATTAGGATAATGAGACATACAAGTATTACTCGAAGACTTGAAGAATGTGAAGAAGTAAAGAGCTACATCGACGACATCATCCTTCCTCTTGAGGTTAGTAATATTTTGACTTGAACTGTTTCATTCCCAACGTATCTTTCAAGTCGTGCTATATTGAAAACATAACTGCGAAGCTGTGAATGATTATACTCTAGTAGACATAGTGTTAAGGAATTAGAATACGAAGTATAACACTTATCTTTTGAACTTCGTATATAATACATCGACATAATCATATGAATTTTATTGTGATTATGTGTATGGGTATGGGTGAAGATTTCGTCCTAGGAAACAATGTTTACATTTGTTCAAAGGAAGTACATTCATGAACTTGTTTTATGAATCGAAAGGGAAATCGCTAGGCTTATTGGTATTGTTATTCATTGCATATCTTTGGATTATCAATATGTGTGAGTTAGTGGAACCGATCGTAACTTGTTATGTATCTTGGTAAAACTAGTCACAATGCCTAACTTATGTATTGGTATGACTTTTATTAGTGTAACCGATCCTAAGTAATCACCTAAGATGGTATGATCGATAGTTGTAATTGGTGTGACCGATCCTAGTAATTGGTGTAACCGATCCTAGTAATTGGTGTGACCGATCACAAAAGAGTAGTAATCGATCCTTGTAATTGGTGTAACCGGTCCTGGTAATTGGTGTAACCGATCCTGGTAACTGGTGTGACCGATCACAAGTAATACCATGAGAATATGGTAACCGGTCCGGGTAATTGATGTGACCAATTTGGTAACTGATGTAGCCGGTCCCAGTAACCATATTAGGGTAGAACCGATCCTTGTGTTTGGTAGAACAGTAAACCCATGATTAGTGTTTGATATTTGATCAATCACATAGTTCTTGGAAATCAGATGAACCAGTTCTAAACTTTTTTGGAAGTGTGGTATAATCGGTTCCAAGATTGTAACTATGAAAAAGGATTTACAAAGAAATAAGATGTCGACATACTTTGAACATGTTCAGTAACTCTTATCTTTTATTGTTCAAAGATATTCCTTAATAACTCAAGAAAATCCCAGACCGAAATAAGTTGAGAATCTTTTAATTAAGGTTGTTAATTTTTATATGCTTTTAATTACCAGCAATTAAAATGCATATCTCTGGAAAATAAAAATTGGTAATGTGCATTTAATAATTGGAGATTTTCTAGTAGGATTTCGGTTATTTTTGGACAGAGCATTTCTAGGAATTATGAAAACCGATTTGGAAATATATTGCATATCTTAAGAATATTACGGTTTTGGAAATTCCTTGGTGTCCAAACTTCCTTGGTCTATAAATACCCAAGTTTGCATTTCATGTAAACTATCCTAAGAGCCAGCAAAACTACCTAGTTGTGTTGTTACTGGTGGAGCCGTTTATTCGGAGAGGAAAGTACCCTAATTAGGCGAAATCTCTTACGACCGCTCGTTTAAATATTTCTGTGGGATCAAGAAGCTCTACGAGTACCGTTGGTGGGAAACTAGATAATTGCAGTATTATTAGTTTTCGATTTGATTTGATTGACTAACGGTTGTTGATTTTTGATTGCACCTAGTTGTTTATTCTTGAGAATCTTCTCTTCTGATATAAGATTCACTCAAACTAGATCGAAGTGAGGACGGGATCTTTAGAACTATTTGTAGATCTAAAGACGTCTTGTGATAATCCATTGTTAACGGACTCCGTTCTGTGCGTGATTGATCACAAGAGATTCAAGTTGTTGTGTGCAGGTGTTTATTGAAGATTTAAGAAGATTCGAAGAAGAATAAGATTTCTGATTTGGGTTCATAATCTTTGGTGTGCACAGAACTTGATCGGCTGGGATACAACTATAATCGGTTTATCTTTGATAGATTTGATTGATTAGTTGCGTAGATCGGCATCAGTATTTAGTATCTTGGTAGATCCTATTATTGATTTAAAAATCTAATCTCTATTTCTTTGGTAGTTGTTGAATAGATAGATCGAACCCGACAAAGGAGTTTATTGGATTAAACAGAAGAGCCTTTGTCTAACTCATATCACTGAGATTGAATACAGTTGTTATCTAACAGATTTGTTGTTCCTTTACTGTTTGGTATACGAACCAAAGGAATTGTTCCAGTGCGTGTACTTATTGAATGTCGGAAGGAAAGGGAAATTGAAGAAACTAGGTGAACTATAGGTTTAGTTGCTTGGTCTCAACTATACGAAGTTGGTGTGATTTTGTATAGCGGCTTAATTCTGAGAGTATTCAATTCTGGACTAGGTCCCGGGGGTTTTCTGCATTTGCGGTTTCCTCGTTAACAAAATCTTGCCGTGTCATTTGCTTTTGTTTTCCGCAATTATAATTGTTTTTATTATAATTTAAAGTAAATTACACAAACGTTAACTCCGTATTACTTGATAGTGATCCTATAAAGTTTGGTTAAGTCCGAACCTATTATCAAGTAATCACACTTTGATTGTTGTATTGTCTCGATCTCGTATCCATAGATGATCACACAAAGTGTGAATACCGATTCGTTGTATTGTCTCGACTCAGTCCATAGACAATCACTTTCGGTAAGAGGACTTATAGGTGGAAAAGTTTAAGATTGTGGTATATTTGGGTACCCTCGTCTTTTCACTTTTGTAGACTCTTATTCTTTGACAAGGTAGATTTTATAAAGCGATAGATGTAAATCATAAGCATAGTGCACCAATAGTACTTAGACTAAGCATACACTATCAAACAAAATAAAAAATAATCAAGAAAAATCATAAATCGATTTAATCAATGCAAATAGTTATAAAAAATCAATTATATTTACCATGCATTTGTGAAACATGGCTTCCTTCATCCCAGTGATGGAGTTTATCTCTACATGCTCAAAACACGCTCAAAATAAAAGATGACTGTCGTATTATGGGTTGCGATCTCTTCTTCTTCTTCGCTTGAAGGTGCAGGAATGAGTTCTGCAACTTAATTTTCTCCGCCTCAGCTTCCCAACACCTCTATCCGGTCCCCCCAAACTCCCGGTTCAACCTCCAAAACATTTCACCAAAAGTCACGTATCTTCCCGAAATATTTTCTCTGCAAGAAAAATCCTTCGGGATATTTTCTTTCCTTTTCTTCCGTTTCTTTCCGCGTTAAAACTTCCAAAATATCTCACAATATCGAATATAATCAAACAGTATATCCTGTCCAACTCTCCACGCAGCGCAATTGCCAAATATAACTCCAGAAAATCCCGTGAATACCTATCTCCCTGTTTTGCCGAAAGCTTCCTTTTCAATCGAGCTTGAGACCATTATCCATCCTGTATCAATATCACAGGCCCAAACCAAGCCTTTACCGTGAAAATATCCGGTGTAAATCTCACGAAACCTTCTCTGTTCAAACCGAGAAACTATTCTTCCCTGTTTAACGAAATCCAGATTATCCAGCCCAAGTTCTTTGATTCCATCAGATGTACCAACCCTGTTTAGTCCATTGGAGTCCAGATCAACCAAATCTGGTGATTAAATCTGCCCGGAGATAGACCAAAAATCGAACCCTAAATACAACTCGCTGCAACTGTTTATTTCCGGCCTTTTTCTTAATTTGAAAGGTAAGGGATGAGTGCCCCTTATCCAACTGAGGGGTGCCTTTAACAAGTGAGGCCCCCCTTATCAGTGAGGTGCCCCTTATCCATTTGGGTGCAAGTAGTAATTTCTGGGGTAAAAATATAACTCTTCTGGGGTGCCTCCAACGTACTTCTGGGGTGCCTTTAGTAATTCCTCTCAGAGGTGCAAATACCACTTTTCGAGCCATTTCTCCGCACATGTTTATTTCTCCAAAAATACCTACAAAGACATAAAATACAAAAATAATTACAAAAATGGGTACTAACAATATAGAAAATCAAGATGAAAATAGACACATAAATGCGTCTATCAATAGAGTTGTTCAATTGTTTATATTCTCATAGAAGTATACAAGACAAATTTAAAACAAAATCGGATTTGATTCAAGAGAATCAATTCATGAACATTTAGACACGGTTTGCAAAGATTGCATTCCTTAATTTATAAATGTATTTTTTCATGAGTATGAAATCATACTTAACCGATTTTAGAACTTAAACCAACTCAGTTTTCAAACGGGTACGCAAACTTAAGTTCTGGACTTTTGGTCTTGTCCGACAGTTCGCAAACGGGTACGCATACTATCGTTCCATACCTAACTCAGGTGAAACCGTTTGCATACTGGTATGCATACTTAGTTCCCGGACTTTGACAGTTAAATTCGTTCGCATACTGGTAGCAAACTTGGTTCCCGGACCTGAATTATACCACAACAGTTTGCATACTGGTATGCATAATGTGCTATATCTAGACAATGATTATTTGTTCTAAATTCCCATTTCAATCATTGAAACATCCTTAGAAGACGACAAAAACTGTCTCACATAAACTATTAGTTTATAAGTAATTTTTAAGTGATCGAATGATCAATACGAAACATTCCGAGTCTACATCAAATGACTGTCTCACACAAATCATGTAAGATGTTTCAAGGCAATTTTCACATGATCATCTTTTGACTTATTATTTAGTTTCCAACAAATAAATTGTTTCCAACTAAACTCGTTAAGAATAATGATGAACTTAGCTAAAGCAAAAAAAATTCCAACACATATTTCGAGAAAGATATAAGTGAGTTAAACTCAGCTCGAAATTTCAAATGTGTATAATGTAAAAGTCTATATATCTATACGACTTAGTCTCAATAGGAGATAGAATAGAATAGACTTATGAGTGATAGATAAGTTTTAGTCTCCACATACCTTTTGTTGATGAAGTTCCTCCACGCTCTCCTCAGTAGATCTTCGTCTTCAATCGATGAACGCCGTGAATTCTAAATCTCAACTACACATTCTATCCTAATCTGAGACATAGCTATAAGTAGACTAGTGTTTCGGGGTAAAAACTGATTCTGCTGTTTTTCGTAAATTTGGGTGTGTTGATGAGAAACGAATTCAAACCCTAAACAAATGCACTGCACGGGAGTACTTTTAAATTCGAGAGATCAATCTGTAAGACTCTGGCCTAAACCAAGAAATGGCCGTTCCAGATTCAATTCGGTCACAAAGTGAAGGAGAAGGGTTGATCTTAGGGAAGGAAGCGAAGAAGGTGTTTGAGATCAGAATGTTGAATTATGAAGGTGTGCCTGTTTTATGACTTGTATCAGAATGTGGAATTGGCTTGCAGAACGTAAGCTATCAGTTCTTGGTATTTTATGGATACCTGTGTTGATAACACTTGTGTTCTTGAAAATAGGTTGAAAAACCTATTTATACAAGTCATTGAGCTCACCCCTGATCTCATAGGAAGTGGAGGCAGTCAAGTAGTGGATAAGTGGGGTTGTGCCAAAGGTGGTGACCATCACGTTTCCATTATGTGGGAAGACCGGTCACCCTTTCACCCACTACTCCCTTATTGCTTAACCGTCCGTCCTTTCCTGATACTTTCTCGTAATGGGCGCGTTGCACGCCGCACGCCGTAAACCACCAGACCAATACCCCAGTAAGCATCCCCCAGTTTGTGACAAGTTTGATGTCTCGAGTGAATGGGTCAAGTCGTGAAACTTGCCGCTTAAAGTAGCACATAGTGCTTTTAGGTCAAATAATAAAAATATTTATGAGATCAATATTCATAAAGCATCGTTTATAATTGATGCATATGAAGCATCGCTTTTAAACAAACTTCTGAAAACAATCGATGTGCAGGAAGCATCATTGTTTTAGAGTTCATTCAAATTAGTTGCGAATTGATCGTCTTAAAAAGTAGCATGACAGGCCACCTTTGGGCGATCGTTTGAGAACCCTATGAGGGAGCTATCACTTGGTCGATCGCTCCCTGTGGAGGATGGGTGGCCGGTGATCACGGCGTAACCCTGTTGGCCATCTAGAATCCAATCTAAACCGTCCGACCAGGCTAGCGAAGTTGGACGGACGAGATGATTTGCGGCAGTTGTATGCTGTCATTGATTATATTTTAGGGTTTGAAGCCGTGCAGCCACCCTACCATTGGGCCAAATGATTTGTGGCGTTTGCCACTGATTTGGACAGGCTGATTAGGTATACGCACAGATGGGTTGCTGGTGAGTGTGCAAGCATCTCGTTGGCCTCCTGAAATTAGATCTAGGCCGTCCGACCAGGCTTGCGAAGATGGACGGCCGTGATCGATTTGCGGCAGTTGCGTAACGCTGCTTATTCAATTTAGGGTTTTATAAGCGCGCGATCGCCCTACTTTGGGCAAGCAGTTCGACGTGCTTCTGGATCACCGCATGTAATTCGATCAGCTGGGGATGGAGATGAGCCATCGGCGATCATGTTGGCGCCTCTTTGATCGTTTGAAATTGGATCTAAGCCACTCAATGTGGCTGGCGAAGATGGATGGTTGTGATCAATTTGCGACAGTAGTGTGTCGCCGCAACACAAACTAGGGTTTTCAAACAGCGCGTTCACCCTACTTTGGGCGAGCGATTCTACATACTCTTGGCTTTCCATGGGCAAGTCGATCGATTATGGGTGTAACGGGTTGCCGGTGAACACACCAGCACTTCTTTGATTGTTCGAAGTAAAATCTAAGCCGTCCAACTAGGCTAGCTAAGTTGGGCGGTCGTGATGTGTTTGAGACCATTTTTGCCGGTTTTAGCTCGTTTGAGCTCTATTAAAACAACGTGATCACCTATGTTTTGTTGAGCGTTCAAGGGTGTAGCGGATGATCTAAAGGAATTTCGACCAGTCGGGATGTTAGTGGGCCCGCCGGTGTTTACCATGATGATCGCCTAGTTCCGCTAGGAGTAGGCTAAGCCTGTTGAATTGTGTGGCCAAATCGTGTGGCCGTGATCATTTTTTAAGACTGATATGGACAGTCTTGATTTTCCTTAAGGAATTTAAACGCGTTCGATCACGCTAACTTTTAATTAAAAAGTGTGTAAACACGCTGATCTCTTATCATAGAGTGGTATAGCCTACGTGAGTGTTTTCATGCAGGTCTCAATACTGACACTTCGGGAGATTTATGCTACTCCGATGCGAGTGAACATTTAATCGTCATGTCATGCCAATATTGAGAGTTCGGCCGGGAACATAGCATAGGAAAATACCAGGAAGGTCATGCATTAGTGAATAATGCAATAGGTTAAAATTTACAGAATATCTGGGATTGTTGCTTCACGCACCATTCTGGATAAATTTCGTAAATATGTTGAATTGCTCAATACATATGTAAGTGAAAAGGTTTATGCACTCATCACTTTAAAATGGATTTGTTCCTTTGCAGGATGAAGGCACATTAAGTACAGGGTTTTATGATTTTAGCCTTGAACTAAAAACCACCATAAACATTAAGTCCCCTGCTTAGCACGTAACAATGACATTGTTGCGGGGTAAGCAATAGATGGTGACATACAAGATGGAACAGAGATGAAAGAAATGGACGAGCTTACCGGAAGGAGCACACCGTCGGCATGCGAGACAGTGCTTGGCGTGACTGTGGGGCGTCGGTTGGTGTGGAAGGCCCAGCTGTCCTTTCCCGTGTACAAGGCAAAGAAGGTTTCCTTCTTCCGTTAGAATTCCGCCAAACCTTCATATATAAAAGGGTGTCGACCTCCCTTTTTTTTTGATTTTTTCGCTTTGCTTCACTCGGTCACTGACAGCATGTCCATTCGTTGTCACCGTCATTACGAGAGCTTCAGCCATCAGGTAAGTGCACTGCTCTCTTTTTGTTTTTTTGTGGATGTGAACCCTAGATTTAGGCGTAGCTTCCTCGAACTCGAAAACTGATTGCAATATGAATGAAATTTCTTTGTTGGCAACATTGTAGTGAACTTCAATAGTAGTATCAAAGTAACCAAACTCACTGGAATCACCGGCAAGACGAACAAAGAATCATAGGTGAATGTCGCTGTTTTGCTCCTCTCTTTTTTTTCTTTTTTTTTTTGTTGCAAAAACCTAGTTTTAGGTTTTGACCGTGGGTGTAATACCCGCGTTTTTTTCTTTCTCGAGAGGCGTAAGTCCCTTATTCGACCCAACTGCGGATGTAACTGGGCCATAGGCGTATATCCCGTGGCTGGAGAAAATTTATGCGTGGCTGCTCCCTTATTCTTGCTAGTTTGTCGCCCACATAATTCTCCATCTTTGAGCTTCGATTATCGAACTTTGATATGAAGTTGTGTGCGTGATTCCTCTTTTAGCATGAAGTAGTGACTCTTTCCCGTTTTGCTTTATTGTAGTTATTTGAAAGTGAACTAAGGAATTCTCGTTAAGATGTCACCTGGAAATATTTCTGCTGCTAAGCTGAGAAGTGCTAGCAACTCTAAAGATATGCCAAACATGATGATGGGCTCTTTGTTGTGCCTTATCCAAACATTAGAACTCATCCTGGTCATAAGATAACCCTCCTTACAGGTTCAGAGAATGAAGAGGCTACTCCGTCAGTTTCTCCAGTGCGTGTGATGAGGTCCTGTCTCCAGAAGAAACAGTATCTAGCTTCTCCTATTGATTTCAAAATTTGCCATAATCCGCTGCGCTCTTATGAAGGATGGATGAGGCATATGTTGGGCAGTGAGCATATAAGAAATAACCTAACTAAAGCACAAGTTATTGAAGCTGTCATGGCATCCACAACACTTTGCATTAGGAAAGATGTTGCGGGTTTGATCACTTTTATTTCTCGATGGTGTCCTTCCACGCACACAGCTATATGTAGATGGGAGAAATGACCATCACTTTAGAAAGTGTAGCGGTTTTTCTGAGTCTTCCAGTTGCGGGGAATCTTGATTTTGAGTTATCCGCTGAAGAAGAAGTGATGTTCGTCACTATAGTGAATATGGTGGAGGGATATGATCAGAAGCAAAATGATAAAAATGCTTTTATACTTGGTGGGTGTCTGAATGGTTCCCCACAAAACCGAGAGTAGGCCAAGTGTTGGATGATGTACTCAGTGTTGCTGCGTTTTTGTCCTTGTGGCTGTCCAGAGACGTTTTTGATGATGGTTCTGGTAAGAAGACTATAAGAAGAAAGCTTGTTATGTTTGCTATTAAACTGGCGAAAGGCATAGTCCTCCCCCTAGGCAGCTTGTTCCTTGGGTCTCTGTACTCTCATCTGGATTCTCTGGCAGCGGACATGTATGCTTCCAACGGATATATGAAGGTGGAATCGCATCTCCATATTGCTTTTCTCCAAGCATGCTTATGGGAGCACTTTAAAGGTTATGCTCATGTCCCTGCAGCTTCGTTCTCCAGTTTATATGGAGGTTCCAGAATACTCCATTGACAGAAGAGGCGCCCAAAGCCTGGGCTAAATCTTATCGATTCTTTCGACAATGTGCATGCCATAGATTTTCTTCCGTGGGCACCGGTTCATTCTTCTATAGTTCAGCCAAAAACCTTTGCCGCCGCTCCTGATATAGTGTTGCATACTGGCGGAAAGGATATGAGCTTTGAAGAGATCATATTTATGCGAAGCTACACACCGGGATATATTCCGTCTTTCTTTAATGGATCTTTTACTGTAATTCCATATAACATTGACAGGGCCGCCCTTCATATGGGTTTTGATCAAGGTGTCCCGTTTTGTCGCCCGTCCACGCCTTTAGCGGAGCTTTTTCCATCTGTTTTTGATGCTAGCCTATTTGCCACAAAGATGAGCCTTCTATTCTTGCTCCTAGGGAGAAAACCACTGGCGACTGATAAGTACTAGGAATTCTGGAGAGAAGATCTCTTATCTTTTCAGAATTCGTGGAAGAAGTTGTGACACTCAAACACCTGATGAACCTTGCGCATAACATCATCAGAAGCACGGGCTTCCCGCGCCATACCAAGTGTTTCCTTATGCTCCTCATAAGCTTTACGTGCCTTATCCAGAGCGATCAATCGATGAGTTTGTAACATCCCCACTTCATCCTTCAACACTAATAAACGAGCCAATTCGACCCTCTTGTCGGTAGGATGAACAAGGGCGGATACAACACATAATGTCAAAACACACCCGCATAAATTAGGACCCGCCTAATGAGCAACAAAAGCACGACAATCAGTTATCACTCGATCAATATCAGTCATCATAATTATCGAACCTTGGAATAATTGCTCAGCCTTATTCCAAGTGGAAATGGTATCGTCCAGCACGCACTGCACTTCTGAAGTCACTCGTCCAGATGCTCGCATCTTCTGAGCCATTGAGTACGTCTCATATTGTTCATCAAATTGTGCACGGGTGGCTGCTCTATTCGCCATCCTGACTTCTCTAAGCATTTCCACTTCAGCCTTTACCAATACCAAACGAGTTAATTCATAATCTTTCTCGTAAGGAATGACCAACGTTGGTGCAGGAGCCAGTGCCAAAACATAACCATGTAAACGGTGATCCATCTGCAACAATCATAATTCGCAACAAAGATACAGAAGAGAATATGAAAGATACTAACTAAAGCACCCTGTCTACTCCTATTTATAAGAATAAAATGTTAACACCACATTAACTATTGCTCAACTATAATAACAAACAATAATAAATACAAACAATTAGATAATAGAATATCTCAAACCAAAAAAAAAAAAAAAAACAACTGTCAGAGTTCTTGTCCGAACCAAACCGAAACAAAAGAAAGAATAAACCATTGTTCAAATACCACTCATAGAGCAACTACAATTCAATTAATATCCAAAGCGGCCAGCTCCACTCTCTTCTTGATAAGGCGTGCATTAACTTCCTCAGCAGCGGTCCAGGCACTCTTTAGCTCCGTGGTAGCTCGTCCAACGTCCGCCATCAGCTAATCATACGCTTCTTTCTTGATATTGGCAATATTGAGCAGACGCCTGTATTCTTGATCTAGCTCTTCGATCTCACGAGGCAGTACATGGCGCGCATTGTGGCTCGTCCTCGTCACGTCCAACAAATTTTTCATCCACTGAATCGGAAATTGTAGAAGCAGATATGTTTGAATAAGGATGTCCCACCTCTTCAGCATATCCGGATCAATATGAGTCTCCTCTGCATTAGCAAGCCCATCCGCTATATCCAACAGATCCTCATTGGTCACGACCAAAGCACTAGAAAGCATCCCTTCATGAATGCACATATGACCAAACTTATCCACTATGTGCCAGTAATTAGCGGCTTTGGCAGAAGAAACCCAGAATCCGTGCACTAGCTCGAAGCGATCGTCAAACCAGCATCCTCCACCTTGATAACACGAGGGTATCGAAACTGGGGATCTTCCGGATTAGCCATTAGTTCAACGTCGACATCCATACCACGCGAGACTTTAGGAATTTTCTTGGAAGATTTTTGCCGCTTTTCGTTAGCACTTCCAGACTCGTTGCCCTTGGCCTGCAAGTTTGAGCCGCTCCCTTTACCATGTACACTGTCTCGTTTTCCCATATTCTTGAAAAGGTAGAAGGAATGAACAAACATTCTAAAAGGATAATGAAATAATGATAATGATAAATGACATGCGTACATACCGGATCAGAAGTGGAAGGAAGATTAGCAGGAGAATGAACCGATTGATGTGAGGAAGAAGAAGAGCTCGATGCAGTTGGCTCCGGATGACCTAATAGGAAACAAAGGAGGGAGAAAATAGAATAACATATCAGAAAGCATAAGGAATGGGAATGTATATATAGATCACAAGGCGCATTTAATAATTACAACAGAATATTTGACCGGCACGTGTCAGTGTCAAATCCAACAAAGGATAGTATGGAATACTCACGAGACTTGGAAGAAGAAGAGCTCTGGTTTTCAGCGTCACCTTCAGCCTCACTACTATCCTGTGAATATTCATGAACAGAGTGGTCTGACCCAGACTCGCTCATCACACCTAGTATATCAGAGGGAATGTGAAGAGGATGATTATGATCTAGAACCGTCTTCACAACTAGAGGATGGGTAGAGTGCAGAGTTATGCGAGGAGAAATCACTTCATGACCACTTTTACCGACTGATCGACCCAATTGACGTTCAACACGTTCAATAAACGAAATAGAGGAAGGCGACCCCATTTTTGGAGCCTACGTATAAAACGTAGGGGAGGTATTAGCAGAGCGAGAGGAAGGTAACCGCGGAACAGGTAATACACCAGCGTCCCGTTTCATATTTTTAGCTAGCCGATCATCCATCCACTCGTGATAAGGTAGATTAATATATTCTTCGATAAAAGGCCCCTAGGTTTCCAACCAATAGGCGGGGAGCTCTAAAAGAACATGACACAAACCAATATAAAATAAACTAAGGCAGAAATTCGACTAGAAGCAAAAGGGGAGTAGGAAAAGAGAATACCTTAGCAGGAGGGGACTTGACAGGAAGGATCTCCAATGGTTGCACCATCGGAGGGCGCCTTCTCTTCTTAGAACCGGACAAAGGGGGTAAAGAGCCGTCTTTCTTATCCTTCTGAGGAGACTTATCGCCCGGAAGAGGATCCCAGCTGGTGACGAGCGGCTGGAGAGGACGACCTTTGTTACTCGAGGAAAGTTTATATTACTTGGAAACTTCATCGTTCAACTTCATATGACCTGATGCATGCAGCTCCTTGAAATCTTCTCTAGTCAGAGCCGGAGGAGCATATGGATCCTTAAAGAGAAGGTTTAGCACATTCCTATTAACGCCGTCACGATACACAAGCCATTCGCTGGTAACGCCGACCTTCCGCTGGGATAAAGGTTGGAAGAAATCAAAGTAATATTTTCGATCACTCATCCGAAGACCCTCTTTAAAAACGAAAAGATTAAAGCTCTTTCGGATCTCCAACTCATCAGGTGAAGAAGGAGCGGGAGGATTATAAGGAACCCCTTGATCAAAACCAAGTTGGCGAGCAACGCGGATGGTGTTATACGCCTCAGACGAAAATTTCCCACCATGAAACCCAGGAAGACGACCCGGCAAGGTGGATACAATAATGTTGAAATCTTCAAATGAAGGCACATCCGCAGAGGACATCCTTCGCTGAGACTTGATAACGAAACTATAATGTAGAGAACCAGTGCGACCATCCTGGTAGGAAACGGGGTTGAGCTCGCCACCTTTATCCATGAAATCCTTGAGTTTGGCTTTAGCCGGAAAACCCGTTTTGTGATAAAGAGCCATCCGCGGATGAGACTGGGGCACCTTCACTAGCCGTTTGGAACCATCTTCCTGAGTAACTTCTTCTTGCCGTGAGAGCGCGAGGGGATTCAACTGAGGAGGCTTGTATAAAGGAAAGCGTTCCCAAGTCCACGCTTGGATAAAGTTGGCGGGCAAGAAAGTTTTTACCTCATGAGACCCATCCACACGACGAATATCATGCGCCAATAAATCCAAATGATGATACAAAATGCCCAGAGACATGGCAAGCAAGAGGAATAGAGAGGACAGTGAAAAGACGCAGTAAGAAAGGTGAAGAATGAAAGGCGAGGTCCTCTCTATTTATAGGAGGGTAAAATGAAGAGCGGTTACTGGATAAGTTAGTAACTGCAGCATTTCAAGAGTCGTGGGGCTAAACCGCTCAAACCCACTAGCCACAACAGTCAAGTTGTCATATCAACGTGTGACTGTTGACATGGTCTTTGACCAGTCAAACAGTCAAGGGACTAATGTTGATACATGAAAATAACTAATCCTAAATAGGTAGCCCCTTAACCTATTAAGGGTCCCTTTTAGGATAGAGAGACTAGGGGACTAGGCCTAACCCACAAGGTTGGGATAGTCCTAGCCCATGAAAGGAGATATTAAACTAGTTGGGCTTTTGTCCAAGAAGGAAAGAGAAGCCTCTTAGGGTTTGTTAATAACTTGAAGGAAAGGAAAATGGTAGTTTAGTAATATATTAACCTTATGGGCACTTATCCATAAGAAGGGGAAAAGAAGATTATTATAAAAGGGGAAAGAAGGCATACTTAGGGGACACAATTAATACTCCATCACTTCTCACAAACCTCTCTATACCTTGGGAGTACTTTCTGTGATTAGGGCTAGTTCCTCCTTCCCACGTTTTACCCTATCAACATTATGCCATCACATAGTAAGCCCCGAGAAAATGGTGCAAGTGTACTTGATAATAATGCACGAACGATCACCCGAACTCACGAACGAGCATTCGAAAATATGGACGAACGAGGAACCTATGCAATTAGGAAGGAAAGTAATATTAAATAAAATAAACAAGAGGCGTGGGACCGGGCCCACCGATCGGCCGGTCATGCCATCGTGGAAGGTTCCCCTCTTCCGTTATTTTATTTTAATTTATTATTTCCCTCATCTAATGAATACTCCTTCATTTGAGCAAACTCCCTCGTTTGAGCGAAACTCTTAGTTTCTCCATACTTTCCATCAAATGATGAAGAAATAGTGAAAAATAGGGAAAGGTGTCACGGGACCGGGCCACCTAACCGTCCGGCCATGCCCTATCCATGGCCGGTCCCATACCTTGTAATTCCTTATTTTCTCATATTATTATTTCCTTCATCTCACGAAACTCCATCGTTTGAGCGAAAACCCTAGTTTTTCAATATTTTCTCAAATATTGCGCAAACCATGAAAAAGCCAAAAAGTCAAATGGTCACATGACCAACTAGGCTTCTCATGTCAAAAATTAAAATATTATTATTTTAATATTCTCAAAATATCGGTCTCATGATCAAAGTTCTACTTTCTCATTCGAGCAAAATTGAGAGTTTCAGTCAAGATAAAACTCTTCTGAAAATCCAAAATATTGCTCAAACACGCACCAGAAAATACCAAAACTCTCAGGACTGAGACACGTGCAGTATGGTGACATGGGTATGCCTCCTTGACCGACCAAGGTCGGCCCTTAGGCTTGCAAGGAGCCGGTTCCACACTCTATCATAATTTTGACCTAATTATCTCTCAACAATTCATATTGGGTCCAAACTCTCTCCAACCAACTTGGGATTTTCTCAATCGACCATCAGTTGGTCCCACGACCACCAAGGGACGGTCCCATGACCCCTTGGTCGGTCCCTCATCTCTCCATAACTAGGTTTTACTACCTAACGCTCAGACGAGCATTATTTTAATAAATGATTAAACCAGCATTTGATCATCCTTTCACCAACTGGTCAACAAAGGACTTTGGTGCATGATCACTCGAGCACCTGGCCGCTACATGGTCGGTCATCATCCCATGTAGCCAGTCCCTCCTTCACTCAGTGATTTATTTTCAGTAAATCATCAATTGATCAAAATTAGGGTTTCTAACAAATGCTCTGCAAATCATAATTTTGAGTGAGTTCAAACAATAATAATTTTATGTTGATCCAACAATCGACATCTTGATTAATTATATAATATTCGGTCCAGCTACCAATATTTTAATTAATATTTTGGTCATGTTACCAATAATTCATCAAACGAGCAATATTTGTTCAAATGCTCGAATATTGATTCAACTATCAATATTCAGTAATTCATCGAATAAGAAATATTTGCTCAAATGCTCGAATATTGATTCAACTATCAATATTCAGTAATGATGTAGTTTTGAAAGTGGTAAATAAAAGTTCGTTTCTCAGACTTGTAGAGATTCGATTTCAGACTTAAAAATAGAAAATAGTAAAATAAAGAAAATATATTCACAAGGTTGTCACAAATATCAAGAGGTACTGAGACTCAAGATTCCACCATTAATCAAAATCGAGTGATGCATATATTGATTCTTAACAATTATAGCTCTTTTGTGGACTCTAATTCTTTGCCAAGGTAGATTTCTAAAACATTAGAAGTAAAACACAAGCATGGTGTATCAAAAGCTCTTACGTCTAAGCATACACCATCAAACGAAATCACAACTAATTAGTGAAAATCATAAATCAATTATATTAAGTGCAAAAAGTCATAAGGAATCAAATATAGTTACCAAACAATTGTGAAATAAGGCTTCCTCCGTCGTCCCAGTGTTGGGGTTTAGCTCATCATGCTCAAAACACACTCATAAGATAGAAACATGGCTCAAAAGGTGTTTTTATTGAAAAGAAATAATAATACAGCGAATCTGCAACACTTAGTGGTCGTTACAAAAGTCACTGTTACAAAGGAATAAGACTGTAGAAAGAACGATAGTTCGGTGTTGCGGCAGAATTTGCGACTGTCTGTGTGCGTCAATGTTCTTCGTCTCCTTCTTCTTAAGCAGCATCAGAGTACTTTCCTGTAACCCTGATTTCTCCCCTTCTACAGCCTCCCTAAGCCTCCGTATCGACCCCCAACTCCAGACAACCTCCTATGACTCAACAACATCCCTTTTATACACAACAGGTGCAGAAAATCTCGAGAAAATCTTCCCGATATCTCTTTGTCTTTCAACCCAAGTCACCGGATATTATTCCCTTTTTATTTCAGGCGGTGTTCAGTTCTTTAATCTCAACCGTGTGTTAATATCACCGAATCCTGAAGAGTTCTTCCTTCTCTTTTTTCACACGTTCTTACAACAAAATCCCGAGATTCATTATTACCTGTTATGTAGAAATATTCCTTTTTTTCACGTACCTTCCCTAAATCATGAGAATAAACCATTTGTTCAATCCTTACCAAACTTGATAGGTACGAATCCTATAAGGATATATATTCTCCAAAACAGCTCATAACTTCCATATATAAAACAATAAAACCGAGGAAATATCTCGTCCCCTGTTTTGCTTCACACAATAATCCAGCCAATTCTACTCGATCAAAGCAAACGTACCAACCCTGTTAAGATTAAACAGACCCATATAATTCCAAATCCAAGAGAAAATCCAACTAAATCTCTTCCCAATCCTTCCAGAAATCTTTGCAGGTGACAGCCAAAGTTTCCTGCCATTTTTTAATCTTTAAATGACGAAGATGGTGTCCCTTAACCAACTGTCGGGTTCCATTAACACTTGGGGTGTCCTGGGGTGTAAATAGCAAGTGGGTGACCCTTAGTAATTGAGGTGCCTCCTATCCAAATGAGGGGTACCTTTAGTGATTTTTTCCCACGAGCACAAAAACCACTTTTCGAGCCAATTTTGTCGCAAAAGCGTATTTCTCCAAAAACACCTACAGAAACATAAAATACCAAAATAAATACAAAAATTGGTACTAACAATATAGAAAATCGAGATCAAAATAGACACATAAATGCGTCTATCAAATACCCCCAAACTTATTATTTTCTAGTCCCGAGCAAATCAAATCTACAAAATAAAATCCTAACTCACTGTCGCAGGCATCGCGATTGCACTTAGCGTGTGCAACAAACCTTTAAACCCCTAGGTGGCCCTAGTGGCCAAGTTATAGTCTCGGGAGAGCTTACTAGAGATATACCCACAAAACCTTTACTCCAAACCCTAGCTATCTACGCAAAACCTTGGAATAACACTAAAGAATCTCCTTTGTTGGCATACTCTCATTGACTACAGGAGGAAGTACCCTGATGCGAAATTCCAATTGATGTACACGAGTTTGCACTCAAGCATACTAAAATTCATATATAAGTGACAGAGCTCTACTCAGATAGTCGCACTATGGACATCAATATCCGGAGTCAACAAATCACATGGATAGATTAAGAAGATGGACATAGAGAAAAATGTAGATGGTTTTGATGTTGACTAAGGTGAACGGTGTTTCCCATATCTGTCTGAAGGCCACTGCCAAGATGAACCTATCCTAATGGACTGAGATACTGGTCTGACTAATATCAACACAACTGGCATATACAAGGGAACCAATGGTCGATAATCCTAATTCTAGATCAACTCGTCTGGCATATACAAGGGAACCAGCGGTCGATTTTATTCATTGAACAATAATTTTTCATCATTTTTTTTTAACAACATGATTAGATCTTGCGGATCCAAGCGCATGCTTCTTTTCAGCAGATTACATGGTAATTCCCGTGGATCCTGCGTTCCACGCTTGTTTAGGCGACGGAGACAGGGGGAACACACACATATTGCTATCCAACTATTAAATTTATTTTAGTAAGTGGGTGCCCCTTAGTAATTGAGGTGCCCCTTATCCAAATGAGGGGTACCTTTAGTGATATATATATATATATATATATATAATCCGATTGGTCTTTATTTCTATTTATTTTTGGTAACTCAATCACTCTATTTCACCCTAGCAGTGGTAACAACTCGATGTGTGGGGCCCACCAAATCACTTAGAGAAACATATTTTAAAAAGAAAAATATGTTGTGAAAGCAGAAAATAGAAAAGGAGACACAAAGTAAAGGGAGGAAGAAGAAGGGAGAAATTCTATTCATGTGTGTGTTTACAAAGGTTTGGGACTCTATTTATAGAGTTTACATACTTGGTGCCCAAGTAATGGGGTCCCACTAAAGTGGGCATCTACAAAATAAACTTCCGTTTATAACACTCCCCCTAGATGACCACTGTATCTAAGCTAATTGTCACATTAAAACCTTATCAGGAAAATCCGAAGGGACAAAACCTGACTGAAGGGAAAAGAGTACAATTATGAGAAAACTTAGAACAGAGTTGGGCATGCATATGTTGCCTCATTAAAACCTTGACAAGGAAAAACCCAGTGGGACAAAACCTTGACGAAGGAAAAAGAGTACAACGTGATAGTCCAGTAAAATACCTTTTACTATGATGCTCCCCCTGATAAGTGCTTCAGTTAAATATTGGCTTGCAAATCTTCGAGCCGACACTTCCCAATTTCAATAAACGAATTTATTGAATGTTGGAGATAACAATGCTTTCGTGAAAAATCTGCCAGTTGATGAAGTTTTCTTTTGTGTTAGTCTTTTAATAGTAGTGTTCTCGAGTCTTCATTTTTCTTTCAATACATTGAGTACTTGTGTCTGGATTGCTAATTTCTTGGAGATGATTTGCAGAAATAGTTGATGTAGTTTCTTCAACAAAGTGCCAAGATATGAATATCTTATCATACGTGAACAAAAATCGTATTTATGAGAAGGAAATCCAAATTCTTAGGAGATGATTAAGTATATTTGGTTTAATCAAATGTGTTCATCCACTAAACAACCAAAATTGATACAACTCCCCCTTGGATGACCATCATGTTGAATTAAATTGCCTTACTAAAACCTTGCCAGTAAAACCCGATGGGAAAAAATTTGGGCGAAGGAAAAAGAGCATAAATATCAACATTTTGAAAGAAAATTAAACGTCAATGAGATGTTGCTTCATTAAAACCTTGTCAGGAAAACCACATGGGACAAAACCTGAAACAAAGGGAAAAAGAGTACAACTTTTGACATAAATATGGATGCTAACTCAACTACATGAGTTCTTCAGAAAATAAACATCAAAATAATAACTCTAGTCTATTTTAAAGACGAGTTTATGCTAGCATAATTCTAACTGCAGATTTAAGAAAGGAAAGAAAATAGAATTTATGCTGCTAAAAAGTGGATTATTGTGTTTTTAGGGACCCTTCAAAAGACCTATAAAGTTGATATCTTCAACTGATTAATCCGTATTTTTGGTTTTGTACCAAATTTCTAACAACACTTAAAGGATTGTTAAACCTGATAATTGAGTCAGGTGGATGCCAGAATATAATTTGAATCCTACAAGGATTACAAATACGAATATGGTCTCTGGATACATACCAGTCATTCAAAGACTACCACGCCAAATGCATCATATTAAGAGAACAATTATTAAACCAATCCTGGGGTTTGAGAAAAAAAAAAAAAAAAACCCTCAAATCGTTTTTACAACGAAAATATTTCTCGTATGAAGATGCAATATCACTACACCAACCTGTAATTAATAGGCTTGGCATGTTTTAGGTGTTAAGTTTGGATCCAAAATTGCATCTATCGAGAAATTAATCCAACCTAATTGGATTGTATGCCAACCAATCACATATGTCGATATTCCTTTGCAGAGGGGTTAACAACCACCGTCTTTATTATTTTAGTAGATACCATAAATGAATATTCGACAATCATATTAGCTTATCACGATCTCACATAACTTCCAGTGTATGCATAATTAGAAAAATTCAAAATTTATTGGTACCAGCGCCACGGGCATGATAATCTCCTACTATTCAAATGGGGAGATATGAAATTTGAGAATGTGAATCGTATTATGATAATCTCTGTTGGAGCTATCGGTAGCCTATATAAAAATGCTACCTGCTTGCTAGATGTGATTGAGTTTGCCATTTAAAACGGCATAAGCTTATAATAAAAGCTAGATGAGATATTTTCACGCCTAGTAAACAGCCTTTTTCGATTTAATCAAAATGGGAGAGTATCGTCTGGTAATGTATAGTCTCCCCCTAATTATGGCGGAAATATAATCATTTCAAATACGAAAACAAGTTCGTAAAGTATTATCCGATTAAATCGAGGACATATACTCCTTATGAAATATGTCTTTCGACATTAAAAAGAAAAAAGTAGTCTTAATAGACATACATATTTACCATCAACCATGGATTTTTATGATTACAACCAAAAACATATAACATATGCAAATAAAACTCCAAAAAGATAAACAAATAAAAATTATGGACACTTCTTTATGAAAAGAAATTAATTTCAAGATCAATTTAGTCACTACAAGGACTAATAATATTGGCTAATCAAGCTGGGTGCGCACCCTTTGATCTTTAGTGTCCAATTCCAACTACAAGTGGAACTTCGAATTTTGGAGAATAATACAAGGAAGAAAACTACAAATTTTTAAGTATCCCTCAGGAATGTAACAATTATCCGTTCATTGATGTTTGTGATTGTTGATAACGACATCTCATCCTTCTAGGATTTACAGAGAAGCTAATTTCAATTGGATTAAATGATTCTTTTTATAAGAAAATAAAGAAATCATTGTTGTTATCGACTTTGGGAAAAAAATCCATTATTTTGGTCGAAAACTTCGTTCCTTTTTGGCAAAAGTTTAGAAAATATGCCAATCTTATGGAAACGATGGAGAGAATTAGCACCAATTATTACACGATATACCAAACTCTCGTATCGACAAAATAAAAAAAATCGTCATTTTAGTCATCGCAATGGAAAAATCCACTTTTGTGGTCGATGTATGGTTTCTTGTAAAGAGATAGAAACCATATGAGTAAATCACGTGATCTTTGTCTATATGACAAAGATACCAAATTGAATTGGCCGTAAGTTTTCAACCATGCACGTGATTATTTACCATAAAGGTAATTATAATGCGATAACACAAAGCTTTGGTGATTACAGTTTCATTAAACAAATAGAAACTGTAAACCGTTTTTAGATGGATTTTTTTTCTTTCTCTATAAAAAAAATTTAGAGAAGAAAATACCAATTTTTGGTGATTACAATTTCATTAGGGAAATAGAAACTGTAAACCATCGTTCATTGAATTTTCTTTTTCTCTCTATATAAAAAATAGAGAAGAAAAGAAATTAACTTATTCGGAATAGTTAATCACCTATATATATACACATACCTAGCAAATAATGATAGTAATAAAATAATCAATCAAATAATTAAAAAAAAAACAATTAAAATTCACGGCAAAGTGAGACAAACACTTCCTTAAGCCTCCACTACCCATCAACATATGGGTAAAACTTTTGCTCGTTTAATCTTCTCGGTGCTTGAGTTACAGAACAACTTGGTGGAGATACGGATGAGTCACTCCATCCATAAGAAACCAATACTAGTTGGTGATCGTATGGATTTAATCTTCCAAGAACATGCAAGGGATAAAACAGATGTCAATATTAGTTTCCACCCATGATAATGGTTAGATAAAATAACAAGAGAATATCAAATAACACAAAGCATAAGACTGAAAAACAATTTGTTTCGCGCTGCCATGTTACGACCGCTTTAAGAAAAAGAAAAAATCTAAAACATATTTCTTGCTTTATGGAGTTCAAAAAGGCAATTTTCTTCTTCTTAAAACATATTTCTTGCTTAATGGTTAGATCGCTCAGTGTAGAGCGTGCTGATGACGTGTTGTGAAAGCATAAAATAGAAAAGAGACACAAAGTAAAGGGAGGAAGAAGAAGGGAGAAATTCTATTCATGTATGTGTTTACAAAGGTCTAGGACTCTATTTATAGAGTTACATACTTGGTGCCCAAGTAATGGGGTCCCACTAAAGTGGGCATCTACCAAATAAACTTCCGTTTATAACAAAATAAAATAAAAATAGAAGGTGAAAAGGACTCAACGAGATATGGCGAAACTACCATGTTATTTCTAACACCTGAGCTCTGTGCTTTTATGAATAAACTCTACTTAGATGCTTCCATCTACTCAGATTGGTTCCTCAACTCCTATAATCAATATGCTTCCATCCACTTAGATTGGTTAGTGCCATCCTTAATAGGCATAAATTTCTAGGCTCTGGAGTTTAATAATGCAACTAAAAAGTTTCTCCCATACCCCCAAACTTAAATCTAACATTGTCCGCAATGTTCTAAAGATAAAATTAAATTCATGAACAAGGAGAAACTGTTACCATTTGAAGCAAAAGAGTTAAGGAAAGATATTACTTTGTTGCATGAGCATGGGTTACCTCCCAAGAAGTGTTAAGTTTAACGTCTTCAGCCAGACTAAGAAAGGATTAGTCACCTTATAGAATCATAAAGTAATAGCCGGAACATCTGTGGGTCATCAAAACCAAATAAATCTATCACAAATAAAAGGAATCTGCAACATGTCAAGAAAACTAACAAATAAAGCACATCCTTGTCTAGTTTCCTGTTTAAGACAACTACATCTAGCTGTGGTCAGGTTCAGGTTTTATAACTGGGTCTAGATAAAATATTTTCATGGGTTGCATTTCCTCATAAGTAAGATCCGAAGGTTCAGGTTGTAAGGTCTGAAAAAATTTAGAAGCACATAATAATAACCTGAATAATTGAGGATCCTCTAAGTCAATCAGATTTGACTTAAACAGTTGACAGCAAAGAAAATGGTGGTCATTCTTAAGCAAATGTGTCGTTTCTATTCTCCTAAAGTACTTAGGCTTAGTCTCAAAACTTAATAACTGACACATTCCAAATTCAAATGTTGCCACATTTGGAAGAAAAGTTTTTGGTGGGAAAACAAAGTCAATCTGGTAATCGTAGCCTGGGTAAACCACATCAACCATATGATGGGTTTTTAATATCAACTGGACTTCTTCCTGGACATCATTAGGTTCGGTAAAACATGTCTGAAGATGATCTTTTAAAATGCTAGAGGTATGTATATCAAGTCCCAAGTGAGGGATCTTTGTAAGAGCTAAAGGTAAGGCACATGGAGAATGATAATCACCCCCAAACTTAGAGTTTTGGGTGTCTCTAGATAGACTAGCTATAATTTTCCTAATTTTTAAGTTATCGGAATCCTGAAATGGTCAATTGCTTCTAGTAGCTTATACTCAGGTGATGCATCCTCACACGTATTTAAAAGCTCTATGAGTTCATCTTCTTCGTCTAAGACTAGTGTTTCTAAATCCTTAGACTCTAAAATATTATTTTCAGAATAAACTCGTTCCTCTAAACCATTATCGGCTTTGTAACTAGGAAATTCTACATCGCCTAAAAAGGGGGTATCTCTAGTCAAATCCTCGTCCTTTTGAATAGGTGAATAATTATTAAAATTATTTGGATTAGAACTAAAAATATCATTATCATTATAAAGCTCAATTGGAGTAACAAATTCCTGATCACCATGCCTATATATTTCATATTCTTCATCAGCACTATCCTCATCATAATCATTATAATAACATGAAAATGATCGAACCTCATCTAAACAAGTAGTGTTACCAATTCTAACCTTGTCATCTTGATTATGCAAATAACTATCCTCATTTTCAAGGGTATTATTGGAAACACTATATTCGAAATTAAGATTATTTCGAGCAATTATTTCGTTCGTCTCAGCCATCAGCTTGAGGGATTCCTCTATACAAAGTTTTTTTCCCGTCATAAACTAAGTTATTCATCTCAGCTATCTTACGTGTCGACTCCTCTAATTTTCTGAGGGACTCTTCTAAAGGAGGAATAGGGACAGAAGGATCATAAAAAGGACTACTTTTCAATAGTTTGATTGTATCCTCCAAAGACGAGGAACTAGCACTATAATATTCCTTATTTTCTTGCTCGTGTGACGGATGCGTGTGTGGATAGTAATTAGGATCACCATGGTATGAGCCATAACCTTCAAAGGTTGATGTTCCCAACCACTATTCACACTATGGTCATAAAAATAATAATGTCCATTTTGATCAGTCATATAATCATCGTATTGGCTATTGTAATACCAGTTCGACATTTTATTTGCACGTGCCTGGGGTTGACTATTTCGGGTAGGCTTGGGTTACCTTTAGCAAAATATACCTACAGTCAGAGACTGGTCAAAGGTACGAGGCTAAGGCTTGTAGTGTTTCGGATGATAACGCCCAGAGGGTTCACCGTACTAAACTACGTGTTTTCCTAATAATCGGTGCCAGACAATGCAATAATGTTTTGCACGTATGTGTTGTGTTTGTGCTTTCAGAGCTTCAACACAAAATAAAACCCACTGACAGGGGATTCGTGGGTGGAAAGAATTTTACCTCCCGTACCAGATGGGCGACGAATCGGTTGTAGTCGACTCAGGCCACCGACTCCTATGTCAGTGTACGAACCCGAGGGGCCGAGATAGTATCGTAACTGTCGTCCTTCCCTGTAGCAGTTTTATATAAATCAACCCTTCCTTAGAGTTTTAAAAATAATAATAATGTCCAAGTCCAAAAATAAAGTCCAAAAAGTGTCCAAAAATAAAAAGAAAAATTACAAAAAAATACAACAAACCCTAAAACAATTTTCTAAAAATATAAATCTAAAAGTAAATAAAAATAAAAATAAAATCTTCTTCATTCCTTTTGGACTCCTCTTTTCTTTCCTTCTTTGGCGATGCTTTCCTTTTATAGCACTTTTTCCTTTCCTTTTAGCCTCGCTCCAAATCTGACAAGAATCAAAAAATTACCAAAGGCGCAAAGAAGAACAAAAAATAATAATAATAATAATAATAATAATAATAATCTAAAACCTAAAACCTAAATACAAGTCCGCGTCGGCGGCGCCAAAAATTGATGTAGTTTTGAAAGTGGTAAATAAAAGTTCGTTTCTCAGACTTCTAGAGAATTGATTTTAGACTTAAAAATAAAAATACTAAAATAAAGAAAATATATTCACAAGGTTGTCACAAATATCGAGAGGTACTGAGACTCAGGATTCCACCATTAATCAAAATCGAGTGATGCATATATTAATTCTTAACAGTTATAGCTCTTTTGTGGACTCTAATTCTTTGCCAAGGTAGATTTCTAAAACATTAGAAGTAAATCACAAGCATGGTGTATCAAAAGCTCTTACGTCTAAGTAAACAACATCAAACGAAATCAAAACTAATTAGTGAAAATCATGAATCAATTATATTAAGTGCAAAAAGTCATAAGGAATCAAATATAGTTACCAAACCATTGTGAAATAAGGCTTCCTCTATCGTCCCAGTGTTGGGGTTTAGCTCATCATGCTCAAAACACACTCATAAGATAGAAACATGGCTCAAAAGGTGTTATAATAATACAACGAATCTGCAACACTTAGTGGTCATTACAAAAGTCACCGTTACAAAGGAATAAGACTGTAAAAAGAACGATAGTTTGTTGTTGCAGCAGAATCTGCGATTATCTGTGTGCATCAATGTTCTTCGTCTCTTTCTTCTTCAGCAGCAGCAGGGTACTTTCCTGCAACCCTGATTTCTCCGCCTCTGCAGCCTACGTATCGACCCCCGACTCCAGACAACCTCCTATGAATCAACAGCATCCCTTTTATACACAGCAGGTGTAGAAAATCTCGAGAAAATCTTTCCGATATCTCTTTGTCTTTCAACCCAAGTCACCGGATATTATTCCCTTTTTATTTCAGGCGGTGTTCAGTTCTTTAATCTCAACCATGTGTTAATATCACCGAATCCTGAAGAGTTCTTCCTTCTCTTCTTTCGCACGTTCTTACAACAAAATCCCGAGATTCATGATTGCCTGTTATGTAGAAATATTCCTTTTTTCACGTACCTTCCCTGAATCATGAGAATAAACCATTTGTTCAATCCTTACCAAAATTTATAGGTACGAATCCTACAAGGATATATATTCTCCAAAACAGCTCATAACTTCCATATATAAAACAATAGAACCGAGGAAATATCTCGTCCCATGTTTTGCTTCACACAATAATCTATCCAATTTTACTCGATCAAAGCAAACGTACCAACCCTATTAAGATTAAACAGGCCCATATAATTCCAAATCCAAGAGAAAACCCAACTAAATCTCTTCCTAATCCTTCCAGAAATCTTCGCAGGTGACAACCAAAGTTTCCCGCCATTTTTTAATCTTTAAATGATGAAGATGGTGTCCCTTAACCAACTGTCGGGTGCCATTAACACTTGGGGTGTCCTAGGGTGTAAATAGCAAGTGGGTGCCCCTTAGTAATTGAGGTGCCCCTTATCCAAATGAGGGGTACCTTTAGTGATTTTTTCCCCTAAGCACAAAAAACACTTTTCGAGCCAATTTTGTCGCAAAAGCTTATTTCTCCAAAAACACCTACATAAACATAAAATACCAAAATAAATACAAAAATTGGTACTAACAATATAGAAAATCGAGATCAAAATAGACACATAAATGCGTCTATCAAGTAATCCATCGAATGAGCAATATTTGCTCAAATGCTCGAATATTGA